>JAODAL010024412.1:0-60611 GCA_025379985.1 Phyllomedusa bahiana | reverse complement strand
GGGTTGCGAAAAAAGTAAAAAACCCCAACGTAACTGTGAGGGTTCCCCCGTACGATACACGGTTTTTTTTGGGCAACAAACAACCTTTGCTGACTAAAAATTGCGGAAATTGTAATTTAAGTGCAAGGTGGATAATCAAACAGTCAAAATGTGTAAGGGGTAAAATTGAAACACCTATCTAAAAAGTATACGGAAAAAAAAAGTGGATTTTTCCACCCTTAAAAAAGAGACCCTATTTACAGAAATGATTTTTAAACCCAAATAAAAGGGTTTCATCCTCCCCCCCAATACCCCGGAAAAATATTTCAAAAAGCAAACTGTTTAAAAAAATAAAGATATTCCACTCCCAAATGCAACATTAAGTCTTGGTAAATTTTTTAATCCGGTTTTTTATAGATAACTTTCCCTGTGTTCGCCCCGGGGGCCCCCCCCCCCCCCCCCCGCTCCCCACCACCGTGAATTTTACAGGGGAAGATGCTGTTTTAAAAAATTCTCTAGCAAAACCTACATAAAATGAAAAAAACCCCTTCTAACATAACTAAATTGGAAGGATAACAGCTAATAGAAAGGGGTTTCTCTGTGCAGAAATAACTAATTTCGCGAGCTTTTTTGGCCACAAAAAGAGCGCAGGTCCAAACCCTATGAGACGCTGGAGACACTGAGGCTGAAACAGGAAACCCTTTTTCAAAGAAAAACGAGGTCAGGGTTTTTTTTCCACCCAAATCGCCCAAACCCCTCCCACCCCTAAACCCGCACACAAAATCTCCCCCCCGCCTCCCTTTTTAAAACAACCTTTTGCGGGGCCGCCAAAATTTACAGGAAGCCAAAAAAGGCGCAATCTAATAGATGATGCACAGTTTTTAAACCTTAAATTAAACGAAGACTAAAATTTTCTATCACCAAAAAAACCCTTTCCCGTTTTCAACTTTGTCGAAAAAAAATCGCTAAACACAATTTAATAACTAAGATGCTACATTCCCCAAAAATTTTTTTTGGAAATGCTCCTCTTGTACTCTCCCTAGCCCATTAAAACTTTTTCAAAAAACCTGGGGCCCAAAAACCTAAAACAGCATATTCTAAGTGGGGTTCGCAGCAATGCTTTGTACAGCAAAGAATTGCATCCTTGTCCCCGATCCATGCCTCTTTTAATACTGCCAAAAATCTTACTTCCCTTTAGAGGCAGCTGTTTTACATTGAAAGCTTTTTCCGGGTATCTATATTTTACAAAAAACCCCCCAATATTTTTTCTCAACAAGCAAATTCCCCAAAGTTTTTCCCCTCCTATTTAGGACATATGATCCCCTAAATTTTTATTTCTACCCCAATTTCGGGCCCCCCTTTCCCATTTATCCACTTTTAAACCCCCAAATTTGCCAAGTAGATCCCCAAAGCACCTCAGGGGTGTCCAGGCCCTGTTTTGAAATTTTTTGAGCATCTTCCCTAGATTGCACTACCCTGCTTAGCTTGGTGACGGGCAAAAAACGAAACCGTGTTATTAAACCCTTCCACTATATCTTAATAAAAAACCATTAAAAAGAGAGGACCCAATACGGAGCCCGTGGCCCACCCAACTCAAAACCCGGGGCCCACCCAGATAGGATTCATTTACAACCACCCCTCTAAATACGATCCAGCACCCAGTTTTTAACCCAAATTTCCCCACACTTTTTATCTTTTAACCCCAATGGATTTTTTTTTTACCTAAAAAAACGTTTAATGGGGGACAGTGTCAAACCCCTTTTAAAAAGTCAAAAACAAAAACCACACTGCCCCGCTATCCAGATTTCCCTACTCCCCTCTTAAATTAAAAACAATAAATTTTGGTCTGACAGCTTTTTCCCTTTAAAAGGTAAACCCAAGCTGGCAATCCCCTAAAAAAATTGATTTTTTTCCCAATAAAACCCCCTTATAAATCCCTTAGGGCCCTTTTAAAAACTTTTTTCCCCACAACGGGAAGTTAAACTTACGGGCTAAAATTTAACCTGGGCAAGATTTTGGAACCTTTTTAAAAAGAGGGGAACTCCCCTTTGCCTTGCGCCAGTCTCCTGGTACAATACAATTTAACCGGGGAATCCAAAAATATAAAAGTACAGGGCACCCCCGAAAACCGGCTGACCTTTAAGAACTTTTGGTAAAAATCCTTTCGGGCCCGGGACCTTTGTTCACTTTCATTTTTATTTAATTGGGTTTTTGACTTTTTCTACACGACCAATTAATTATAGCAAAATGATGAAATTAACAGTCCCGGCACCACCATACCCTGCATTTTGGCCCCCCCCCATCAACTACTATCTCTTGAAAGAATAATAAATTTAAAAACCCCCATTTAGTACTCTCCCCTTCTTTTTTGGTCACCGGGGACCAGCTCCCCATCCCCGGTTTTTAAAGGGCCCTACTTGCTCTGATTTCCCGGTTTTTTGACTTTTTATATGCTTAAAGAATTTCTTGGGGGTTAGTTTTGCGTAAGGGCCAACCTCCCTTTTTATTTTAAATTTTAGCTCCCCTTTATCATTTTTTTTTACAGATTTAAATTAAGCCTCTGATTTTTCCCAAAGCTGAGCCGACCCCTCTGACTTATTTTTTTAAATGCCCTTTTTTTTTGTTTATTTGCCCCTCTTAGCAGAAGGTAGAAGCCATTTTGGGTTTGTATTTTGGGGGCGCCTATACTTTTTCCCCTTTGGGAAATATTTTGCAAAAAAATTTCCCCCAAAGTATATTTAAAAGCCCCCCATTTGGCTTATATCACTATTTGCTAATAGTTTGCTCCCAGTCTAGGCCTGTTTTTGCTTTCCCTTTAAATAAGGAAAATTTTGGGGCCCTTTTGGGATTAAATTTTTTTCCCCTTCCCCCTCCCCTTGTTTTTTTTTTTTTCCAAAGTTTAAAACAAAAATTTGAATTAAAATTGGGGTTTCACTTTTTACCTGGGTTTTTCCCAAGAAACCGTGACCGCTCCGAAAATTTTTCTCCCTTTTTAAAAATTTAAACCAGATCCCACAGAGCATCACTTCTAGTTGGATCCTCCACAAACTGCCCCATAAAATTATCCTTTAACAGATTGAGGAACTTCCTTCCCTTTTCAGTCGATGCAGAACCGTGACCCCAGTCAATGCCTGGGAAATTGAAGTCACCCAGTAGTATCATGGTACCTGCCGGTGCTGCCCACACCATTTGATTATGCATCTGTTCTTCCATCTTCTCAGTGATGTTCGGGGGTCTATAGATTACACCAAAATTAATATTTTCTGCATTAATCCCCCCTTGTATTTCCACCCACAATGTTTCCACATCATACATGTAGCCCATTGTGTCAAACGCATCATACATGTAGCCCATTTTGTCAAAACCACAAAACGTGGTTCGTTTTTGGATGCGTTTTCTGGACTACAAAAACGTATCCCTATTGTTTCTATGGGCTTTTAGATGCATAAAACGGATCAAGACTTGACATGTCAATTCTTTGAACGCATTTGTTTTACGTAAAACAAAATTGTATGTAAAACACGAACCGTCTGAACGTACCAAAAAACAAATTGAACAAAAACCATGTGAGCATAACCTAATTTTTTTTAAAAAAAATTGTAAAATGGCAAAAGTTGTAAATTAAAGTTTTAATATTTTGGATTTTTTTATTATTTGAAACATTATTTATTTATTTTTAATTTTACTTTTAGTCCCCCTAGGGTGCTTGACCACTAGGGGGAGTGATCATTAGTATACCATTCTGCATTGTATAAATAATTAAGAATGGTGAACAAAGGTGGTGGTTTTACCACTTGATGCCTTGGACAGGAAATGGTAAAACAGCAGACATGGCGGCGATGTAAGCCTTCACAGTTGCCATGTTAACCGGGGGTGCCGATCAGAGTAAAAAACATTTCTGATTCTTTAGACACCGTGGCCACAATTGCTGCGGCATCTAAGGGGTTAAACAGCAGAGAGGGGAACCAGCTCGATTCTCTGCTGTTACCAGCAGGTGTTAGATGCAATTAGCAGCTGACACTAGCCTTCTATGTAGTGGGAGCCCTGAGCAATCCCGCTACATAGAACCTTACCGGCACCATAACCTATGAATATATCATGTGTAGGTAAAGGGTGAAAAGAGAAGATGCTACCAGCACTCTGTGCCCGTGGTTGTTGTGCATTTTTATCAATATGACAATGATCCAAAACACACATCTAAAGCCGCTATTGCATTTCTGAAGAAAAACAGAATTCAGTGGCTTAGTAGGTCTCCTGATCTGAACTTAATCAAGCACCTTAGTTAAAGGGGATTTGCCGTGAGACAAAGATTCTTACCTTTTAGCTTAGCCCAGGCAGAATGTCAACAAATCACGCGAGTCCGAAGCGCAGTGGGAGGGGGAGAGGGAGGGGGATGAGGAACCCAAAGGGAGCGCTCAAAACTTAATTGAAAAAATAAACAGTACAAGAGGGATTCTACGCAAGACACGGGCTCATACACTGCCTGTCGGAAAACCCTTATCTGCTAAGAAGCTAATGTAATGAAAAAAAACACGGAGCAAGAGACGAGACGCACACAGACACACACAGCCAGAGCCAGAGCCTCTAAGGGGATCCCGTGCAGTTTTACCAAATAATCAAACTATAACTTGGAAATTTTGAAAACAAAAAGAGAAAAACTATTCCCCACAGCACTTGAAACTTCTTTATCAATAAAAAAAAGGGGTTAAAAAACACTAAGCTAGTTTTTTTCTTATACAAAAGAAAAAATATTGCTACCCGGGGCCTTAAAAAACCCTTTTTGCCTGTCATTTAAAAAAATGATTCCCCAAGCGCGGCCTTTCAGCTCCTGGGTCTGACTAGGGAAGCTTTTTGTAACCAAGGGGATTGAGAAAAGCTTTTGCTCTCAAATTTTTCACTTTTTTTTAAATTTAAAATATTTTAAAAATGATTAAATACCCATTTTGGAGGTTCCCACGTCAACATTACATGGTGGCAAAACCCCTTTAAGCATCCATCCAGCATCCAGGCTCTAAAAGTGATCGTTCTTGTAGAATGGAAAAAGATAGATGTTGCAAAATGTCGCCAACTTGCTCATTTCATGCCTTGAAGACTTGAAAATCATAGAGGTTTTACAAAATACTAGATGTAGCAGTTTTTGATGTGGGGCGTTTTCATTTTTGCATCAACTTATTTGAGATATACTGAAACTGATTTTGTAATATAAGTTTTATAACCTTACTTTCATGTTAGGGGGTTAAAAAAATTTTTAGAAACGCAGTTTCCCTTTAAAATTTTTGGAAAAATTTACTTTCTTCAAAAAAAATTTGTTAAAAATTTTTCTTTTTTAAAGGGGTTGGTACTCACTTATGCTGAGCACTGTATGCTTTGACATAATGTATAGTAACTTTTAAACCTACCCTTTCCTTTCATGTGCAGTATAATCAGTAGGTTTTGGAACTTATTAAACTGGCTGGCCCATTATAGATATCAACCTAAAGGGCCAATTGAGCAATGGGGAAGGGTTTGAAGTCATCCACCAGCTCTTTTCCCACAGGAAAAGGAGCCCTGCAATTCTGTAGCAAAGTAATTATATATTTTGTACTTGGATTGTCTTCTTATGAAATTGCTCTATTTTGTGTGTTTCTTGGATAGAGAACTCACATTGTGACATTGGGGGCAAGGACTGACATTAATGGTGACCATGTCTGTACATCAATATCAATGGGAATGGGTACACCATTTTGCTATTTTTTCACATGGGTTTAGGCAACAAATTAACAAATGGGTGAATTGATTTTTCAAGTGTATGCCAATGTCAGGCTAATCTCAATTTACTAATTGAATATTAAACTGGGTAGATGGATTTGCTTATCCCTTTCCGTGTTACATTCATCACATCTGGGACCCATCAGCACACTGCTTAAGAGCCAAACTCCACAACTAAAACTAAGTGCAAAAGTCAGTTTTTTATAAACTTTGTGAAGTGTGAAGCTTTCGTATCATTACATGGTTCAGTAACATGCGCTCTGTCTAGTGTAACTGTGCAAATCATATATATTATTTGGACTCTCAAGGACATAATGGCATTTTCCTTGGTGTTGCTTGTTCTAGCACTTGAACTGACAAAATAATTTAGCTTTACTGAGTATTATTTTCACTCTGTGCCTGTGTGCATGCAGCAAAGACCAGAATCAAGCCTCAGGCAAAAGGATGCAGAAACATCTCTTGATTTCTGCTTATTTGGAAATCTGAGCACAGTCATTCTTCTATTTTGCATCCTGTGAATTTTCACTATAGAGCATTTACTATTTTTAGTTAAACTCTATATAGTATTCTCTGCAATTTTTCCGATGTGATATTGTACAGCAGGAGCAGGGGAGTAACAAGCAACCATAATTAAACATGGAATGGCCCCCACTTCATCATGGGCACATCTACAGTAAGTTTACAATATGGATAATTATGATACTGCGAATAATGTTACACTCCAGAGATGATGTACAGCAGGCTGTTACAGTACACAGACTATCTAGTCATTGATGTTACAGCACAAGAATTATGCAAACTGCAATTTCACAATATAGAAATAATATACTCTGTGATAACATCATTTGACAATACACTTGTCACCTCACAGCATAGGAACATAACGTGGCTGTACAACTTTAGGTGGACTCTTTCCTAACGGGGTTGTCCAAGTCAATATATGAAAAGAAATTGTTGCTGCGGATCCAGGAAATAAGTCATACTCACCTTTTGCGAATAAAAAGAGAATCCTGGTGATGCCCTGAAAGACCTCTTAGTGATCACTTAAATATGTGGTTATTCTGTTTTCCCAGCTGGTAGTTGTCCAGATCAATATCTAAAAGGAAATTGCTCCTGCTTCAAGAAAATAAAAAAAAGTCATACTTACCTCCCCACTTACCTCTATTTGGGTGCTGCCGCTGCTCTTGTAAGGAATTTTGTTTATTAAGAACGCCCCTTACTGGCATCAACATATCATTACCTGACATTTAGAGCATTTACTTCTAAAATATATCAGGCATTCTCTTTTTAATAGTAAAAACCATGAAAATCTGGAGTCTCACATACCAAAACGATTAAGTATTACATATGTCCATTGGCTTAATTGGATCACAAAAAAGCCAATCGGATAAACATTTGGCAAAATGTTCTTCTTTAGCATATTTTGGTATATTTTTATATAAAGTACATCAAATGATTCTGTTAAAAGTCATCTTGCAAAATATCTAAATATACTTTATCTAACACAAATATCAGTGGCACACTAAAGACTAAGTAAAACCTCAAGGTATATGGGAATATTGGAAATGCATTACTGCTAAGGAAAATATGAAAAACCTGGGACTCTTAGTTTACAGTAAATTTTATCAAAGATTGTATTAAGCTCACCTCCCAAAAGTCAAGGGGATCCCAGAGCAGGTGAGTCCCCTACACTAAACATGTTACCTCACTAGCGTCAAACCAGACTGCAACTTCAGGGAATGGTAGGAACTAGCAATTGGATTATCCTGCACTGGGTTTTAAAAAAGGCAGCTGAAGTGCAGCAAGCCAATGAGAAGCCAATCTCAGATGGACTACAAAACATAAAAAAGGCTGTGCACATCTAAAATATATTCTGAAAAACGCAAGCATAGGTGCACACTGAAAAGGCAATAGTATACATCTAACACAAAAACAGTGCAAAACTAAAGACTAAGTAAAACCTCAAGGTATATGGGAATATTGGAAATGCATTACTGCTAAGGAAAATATGAAAAACCTAGGACTCTTAGTTTACAGTATTTGATCAAAGATTGTATTAAGCTCACCTCCCAAAACGTCAAGGGGATCCCAGAGCAGATGAGTCCCTACACTAAACATGTTACCTCACTAGGCGTCAATCCAGACTGCAACTTCAGGGAATGGTAGGAACTAGCAATTGGATTATCCTGCACTGGTTTACATAAATATACTTTATGTAACTGAATCTAGACAGTTCTAGGATTGATTCCGTCATTGCTTGGCAAATTTATTGGTTTTATATCAAAGGTCTTTTAAACAAACAAAGTATAGAAGATGGATGTTACTGTATAGCAAGACTTATGCTCAACTTGTGTAGAACTTAGTTTCTATCAAAGTATAATGCACATATGATGTCACAGCTCAGGGATAAAGAATAATGTGACAAGTAATGTCACAAAGAAGGGATAATACATGGGCTGAATTAAATTCTATACTCCTACTTCCATTGTTATCTGTAATTGCACCTTATTTCTGAATAAAAATAGATCCATCAGTTGTTGGCTCAAATGACCGATGCTACAAATGCTTTCCTGGTAGTAATGCTGATGGTTTAGTATCTGTTACATACACCATCCTGCTCTCTACCTGTACTCAGGGCTGCCATAAGTAATTTCAGGACCTAATACAGCTGAGGTATATGGCCTCCAACCCATTACCAGTTCCTATCATGCACCATATCAACAGGCTCCTTTTTTAAATTTGATCAGGTTTCCTGACAGGAATACTGTCAATACTGCCTTGATGGCTGCTCTGCCTGTACTACCTGTACTTCCAAAGTCATCACTTATCATACCGTATGTGTAACTAGAAATTGTTCAGCTCAATAGCAGCTTATATGCCTGCTACACTGATAGTTATGTTCATAATCTAGAGTCTAAGGCTAGGACTACACAGCAAATGTCCAGATTTTGGACGGCATTTTGACATTGCTGGATTGTGGCAGGACTGCAAGTTTTGGTCCAGATTTGCGCAAAAGCCACGGTCAGAATCCTGTGGAATATACATTTGAAAAAACAATAAAGGAGAAATCTCAAAATAAGAAAACAGTGCAAATCGACCAAATGCAAAAATCCAAAAAACAACGTTTATTTAAAACATAACTTTTACTATAACGCCATCTTTGGAGTTAGTGCCACACGCCATCTCCATTCCTCTGGCCATATGCCTGTAGTTTTCAACTGCTCCATTTGGCTGGATAGCCTGGGCTTTTTTATTTTGTCCTTTCTGTCCATTTTTTTTCTATGTCCACTGATGATCAGTGCAGAAACATGTTGGGACGGGACATTGCTATGTGTTTAGCACAGGTGCTAGTGTGTGCAGGGTACAGGTTGGTGATGGGGTCGTTCTTTTTTGGTGCAGTTACCCTGTGTTCTGTTTGGAAGGACGAACATAGACTCATTTAAATCCTTTACCGCTATAGAAATATTGCATGTCATGCCACGGTGACTTATCCGGGTTTCCTCTTGACCCGTAGTATTTCAAGCTTCAATAAACAATAGAAGGAACCAATTTTCAGCTAAATAGCTTAGTCCATATTTTATTGCAATATCCAACACACACGTAACACAAGTATATTGTATAAGCATAAAAAGGTTTTCGGCATGCATGCATAAGAAAGGTATCTTTACCTGTAATACAACGCTGCAAAAGCAGTAGTGAGGAGCTGCTCAGACACCGGCCGTACACTCAAGATGCATCTTGAGTGTACGGCCGGTGGCCGAGCAGCTCCTCACTACTGATTTTGCAGTGTTGTATTACAGGTAACGATACTTTCTTATGCATGCATGCCGAAAACCTTTTTATGCTTATACAATATACGTGTGTTACGTGTGTGTCGGACATTGCAATAAAATATGGACTAAGCTATTTAGCTGAAAATTGGTTCTTTCTATTGTTTATTGAAGGACGAACATAGGCCATGTAGGGATTTAAGGCTATGTTCACACGGCTTATTGCGGCGTGTATAGTATGCGCCGCAATACGTCGGGTGTTTTGGAACCACACGCTGATCAGTGCGTACTTCCAAAGCACGGAGGGGTGGCATAGACATGCATTGTCAGCGCCGCCTAATCGCCGCTAACAATTGACATGTTAATTCTCCTCTTGTGCATACAATACGATCGTATTGTAAGCGCAGGGGGACGACCCGTAATCCAAAGCTCTCTATGAGAGCTATGAATTACCATAATTGCGGAGCGCAGTTGAAGGTTTAAGTAAAAATTTTAAATGCACTTTTTGCCTGCAGAAAATACAACGTTTCACATTCCAGCGGATTTTAAAAACCAACGGTAAAAAATCCATGCTGTGCAGACTACAGCACAGATTTTTTATTGCTGTCTATGCAGCACAGGGTACCGTTGGATTTTGAGCAGATTCAAAATACCGAAGCCGCCAAAAATCCAGCAGAAAACCTGTGCTGTGTAGACCTAGCCTAATTTTTAAAGTTGGAGATTAATAAACTGTGCTGAACTGGGTTAATTTGGGCGGCCAGAGGAAAAGATGTTGTGGGCCCAACCTCTATCTATGCTGAACATCTGCACGTACCTTTTTAGCTGCCTTGTATCAATATATCATTCATTATAAGTCTTTATAATACATTTGCCTATTTATTAGCTGACAAGTAATGAGACAAGAAATTTGGCAGATGTTCATTTGCAATAAAACAAATTAATTTGCAGACAAGCAAACTAAATAAATGCTGATCTTCACTAATATATTTAGAATTGTTATTGTCATTTTGTCAATATACTAGATTATCGTTATGCATGTGCATTAAATTACCTAATCCGCTCTGCTACATCTGTATATAGCTCAAAGCACTCAATATTTTGTGTGTGGTGTAGTTTGTTTTTGTAGTGGGTTAACATAGTTATGTTCTTTGTTGTATTTTTGCTATATAGAAAGAGCTAAACAAAATTGCTTAAAGGGGTTTTATCAGTTGAATTGTTTGTTCTCTTCAGCTAATTCTATGAGATTGCATTTGAAATACAGGGGTGTGTCTCTCCTGTCCGGAGGGGTGTCTGTCCTCTTCGCAGGCGTGTCTGTCCTGCCAGGAGGTGTGTCTCTCCGCTCTGGAGGCAGGTTGCTCCTCACTGAAGAGCTGTGCCATTCTGTATTTGCAGTAGAAGGGGAAGGTTGTCTGGACAGAACAGATCTGCAGCCTCCTCTCTTGTGTCTGCAGAGCATTCATCTCCAGGCTCCACAAGCTCATTGCTGTGCTATAACCAGTTATACACACCGATGTATTTAAAAAGGAACTAGAGGGCATTCTCAATCATGCTCTATCCCTTGGATTAATTGACAAAAACGAATGGTCATTCCTATTACCCAGTGCTCCTCGAATTGCGACGTTCTATGGTCTCCCGAAAGTCCACAAAGGACTTCATCCGTTGAAATGTCGACCGATAGTATCGGGTATCGACAATTTAACGCAAAATGTAAGTACATATGTTGACTCTATCCTCTATCCTTTTGTCACCTCATTACCCTCCTTTATTAAGGATACTACAGACCTTCTTCTCAAACTGGAAGGAGTAACCATTGACAGGGACACATATCTCTGTAGCATTGATGTTGAAGCTCTGTACAGCTCCATCCCCCATGAGGTAGGATTGAGAGCTGTACGTTTCTTCTTGGATACTCGGTCCAGTTTCCTTAAGGACCATAACCAATTTGTCCTGGAATTACTGCGCTTTATTCTCACACACAACTTTTTTCTTTTCAATGGTTGCTACTACCACCAGCTCAGGGGGATGGCTATGGGGAGCCCCTGTGCTCCCTCATATGCAAACCTCCTCCTGGGCTGGTGGGAAAGCACCATTGTGTTCTCTGACCAATATCAACAAGCCCAAGATTACATATCTTTCTGGGGTCGTTATATTGACGACATTGTCATCTTTTGGTCTGGATCCTCTATATAATTCCAACAATTCGTGGCAAGCCTTAACGTCAATGATATTGGGTTGAAATTTACCTCAGTTATCCATAGGACAGAATTGGTCTTTTTGGATGTTCTAATTAAAAAAGGAACTGATGGATACTTACAAACATCTTTGTTCCGGAAACCTACTGCAGGCAATAGCCTACTTAGGTGGGACAGTTTTCACCCATTCACATTGCGCCGAGGGATCCCGAAGGGGCAATACATTCGTGCCCGTCGTAACTGCTCCACCCTTCAGGCCTTTAAGGATGAAGCTGATATTCTGCGAAATAGATTCCTCGAGCGAGGTTACCCCAGGAAGATCTTATCTTCTGCCTATCAATGGGCCCGGAGAGCTGATCGTATCTCTCTTCTTCAACCACAGAGATCCAATGAGTCTAGAGTGCAGGATAAAACCAGGATAATTGGCACATTTGACAATACGTTTTAACAGGTCAAGGGGATCATTACCAACTTTTGGCCACTAATATGTCACGACCCCGATCTAGCTGAATTCATTGATCCCTACCCCCGCATTACATTAAGGCGGGGGAGGAATCTTGGGGATACCCTTGTTTCCAGCCATTATACCCCTCCTTCCCCTGTAGGTACTTGGCTGAGAAACAAGGTTACGGGGACTTATAGATGTGGTACGTGTAAAGCGTGCAAATTTGTTTCTGTGTCCAAAACAGTCACTAATATTACTACCGGGAGGACTTTTCGTATGAATAGCTATGCCAACTGCAAGTCCCGCGGCGTCATATATCAAGCATCATGTGGCTGCCTTTATATGTACGTGGGCAAAACAATTAGGGAGTTTCGACGCCGAATCCTGGAGCATATTGGTGACATCAAACACCATCGTGACACGTCTCTTGCACGCCACATGAACACGATCCACGCTAGTCATCCCCAATCGATCACCTTTTCGGTGATCGAAGTGGTCACCCCTTCTCCCCGTAAAGGGGATTTTGACAAAAAACTATTACAAAGAGAGGCACATTGGATCTTCTATTTGAGAACCCTCCAACCACATGGTCTAAATGACTCCCTTTTATTTACTTCCTTCATTTAGCCTGCCTTGTACCATATCTCTTGTCATCTTTATTTCTTTTATTAATATATCTTTGGTATTATCTATCTTGTTATCTCCCTATTTTTCATTTTTCTTATTTCTTATACTCAGCCCCATTTATTTACTTTATTTGTTTTCAACTGATAATTGTTCATTTACACTACTTCCTCGTTATAGCTTTAGTAGCTTATGCATGGTTTTTATGTGTGTTATGTGTGCCATCTTAGCGTGCATTGTCTATATAAGTGCTGCTGCACACATTGTATCTATTTATATCTTGCGCTATCTGCCGGCTGCCTGTGTCTTCGTTGTGCCGCGCCTGCGCGAGTTCTGGCGCAGTCGCCCTTGCATCGTACGTATTGTATCTGGCATCCTTTGCCCACACTTCATCTTGGCTTCCGCGCATGCGCGCGTTGCCGCGGTGACGTCACATGATAGCTCACAATCACGCGGCTTTGTTGATTCAATAAAACTTTATTATTCTTGTTCGCGCATGCGCGGGGTACTATTACGGACGCGGCCGGCTTCACAGCTGTTCTCCATGCTGCTTGTAAGTAGTTCCATTTTTGGTATATAAAGTAGTGTATCTCTATCTGGGGGCTGCTGCTATCTCTATCTTTGGACCATCACCTTTCTGTGCAGTACCACGGATCGCTACCTTGGGATCCCTGCACTTGCCACCATTTACCTGAAGGGAAGTAAGCTTATCATAGCCTCTATGCACGTTATCATCTATGTGTATATGCATAACATTTGGTTGGTTCCCTGATGAGCCCACATGACTTGTGGGTGAAACGCGTTGGATGTGTTTTGTTATGTTCAATGTTTGTGCATTGTGTCTATTATAATTTTTGGCACGGTTGCTTTTGTCACAATTTTGTCTGTTAGTCTCTTCTTTTGTAATTGATTTCTGTGATACATGTTAGTGTCTTTCTAGTGGTACTGTTATTGTCAATTAGGGTGTTCCTGTGCGGGGTCGCCCTTGTCAGGGCGGGTGCTCCGCTTCTGGTCCTTTCTTTATTTTCCATTATTTTTTGCCTTACCCTTGTTGGGGTTACTGTATTTTTGACTTTTTATATGATATTATTAAAGGTTATATTTTAAGTATTATACCTATAGGCATTTTTGATTGTTCAGTAGTTTTTTCATAATCTAGGATATATTTGCCGGGTAGCTGCCATATTGGGGGTTTCTCCCACTCAATATTATCTTGGGAGTTTGTAGTTTTCAGTTATACACACAGCCTGAACTGATGAAACACATGTGAGGAATGCACACTGCCCCCCCTCTTCCCTCTCTGTTATCAGGCAGGAGACTGTGTGACTGTGTTATATGGCGGGAACACAGGACATAAGACTGTGTTATATGAGGGGATCTATGAGTTAAACAGTCAGTAATTAGTCAGATCATTCACTCTAGTGCTGGGAGATGAGTATAGAGCCAGCAGCCCTCTCACAAAGCTGGTTTTAACAGCTCAGAGGGGAGTAAACACAGAGTGTGCAGGCAGCCAATTACAGTGCAGGGGGTGTGTCTGGGCATTTCCTGTCTGGGGGCGTATCCCAACATACTGAATGAAATGTCAGTCAGCCAATCACCATGCAGGGGGCATGTCCAGGGGGGTGGGATCAGTCCGGCGGGATGTCCCGACTAGCCAATCACAGAAAAGGGGCGTGTCCTGACTAGCTTATATCTACTATACCAAGTGACTTAGGTAATGCAAACCAATTACAAAAGTGCTTATTTTTACTGTCTCCATAATCTGAGACATGATCTTTGTAGTGAGAAAACACCTTTAAAGTCCAATTGTAGAATGAATGTCCTTCTAAAATGTTACCATTAGGGCAACATGTATGTAACTTGGCGCCGACACACCAGTTCTAAATCGCTATAGAGGAGTGTATAATAGAACAGTATGAATGAAAGTGTTATGTGCCAAACTTTGTATGGTAGTTTTGCCCCAAACTTTGGTGCAATCTTGACACATTCAAAAGTGTTGTGTCTTGTGCAGACTTCACAGGTTTGGGCGTACGACTGTTCATACATCTATAGAACAGTGCTATGACAAAGATACGGCAAAAAAATGCCACAGACGCGCTCATACATGTCACCTTTTAATGTCTGATTAAAGAAGTTAGAGCATTATGTTCTCCATAAGTGGTAGCTATCGGGGGCACCTTGAAAAAAAAAGTATTCTGCCTGATTTTGCAATGGACCTGCAACGGGCCCATACAAATCATTAGAGCCAATATATTCCTATTTGGACTACATTTACTCTATTTTCCTTTTTTATGTGTGCAGCATGCTAAGGCGTGGCAAATCATGCTTTCGTGTCCTGAAAAGAAAGTTTGTACATTTGGTAAATAGTGCAAATGTAGTTTAAGTAAGACTACATTTGCACTACTGATTTCTATGGGTCTACCATGACTCCAGTGCAATATCCATTGGGGTTTCTTTTTTCATGATACCCTGATGGATGCCACCAGTGGATTGCCTAACACCATGCAAATGGCCTCTTATTGTGTCACAGATAATCCCTTCAATAGACAGTAAATGGTGCCATAACAAACAACTGATTTTGCGATGGAAAGTTGCTATCCACTAAAAGGAAAATAAACATCCATTCTGCTCTTCTCTCAGGCTGAAGATGACGATCCTAAATGGTGGATTTTGATGCAGTTTTTACATTGCTTTCTTTTTTTTCATTTTACAACTGGAAACTGACCTAAATGAAGTTATGTATAAAGCTTTCACTTATTGCTCCCCCCGTGCCATTTTACGATCTTTCCTTTGCCCAGTCTGTGACTTAAAAGGGTTTTCCCACAGCAGTGACTTACCTCCCACAAGAACAGCTGTGTTCTTACCTCCCACAACCTTCAATGTAGGTGATCCAGGGCAATTGAAGGTCCCAGGGGTTGCACCCTACAATCATATATTTATGACATATCAAATTAAGGCTGTAGTTTGCTTTCCCACAATTAGTTTGACTTGAATAAATATATTGTAATTATCCAACGCTTATTCTCCTTTTGGATGAGAAATGATGGGAAACTATTCATTGTCTTTCTTTTTTGGATAAAGGGACTGTTGGTTCACTCCCATGTGCATGGAAATAGGAACAGGTTGCTTTTAGTACAGAGATTCTAGTGTCAGAGAGCAACAAAGTTAACGCCATAAAGTGACCTAATTATCCTAATGTTTAAAAATACAAAATGCTTCATTTGTAAACTGGCAATTTCACACCAAACGCAAAAGGAGCTGAATTTTGCAGAAAACAATTCTATATGAATACAATAGAAGCTTATTTCATATCACCTCCTGACATTATAAATATTCCTTCAGAGTCTGTATCATCAGCATTGTTATAATTGAGTAACTATCTAGCGATGTGCAGCACTACCCAAGATGCTTTGTAATTGGCTTTTTAAAAGTCCCAAGGCCCAATCCCTTGCCACAAAGAGGAATGTTTTCTACCAGCTAAAAGAGATAACAGCTCCTCTCACATATCTCTGAAAAACCACAGGTCCATCCGCAGCATTTAAAACAAATAAAGGCTCAGACTTTGTTTTAACAGCAAGGAGGTTAATGCATTGCTAAAATGCATTGTGGTAAATCCAAAGAGGACTATTTATGGTATCATGGTGTTAACTATTTGATAACGGATGACCAGTATAGTACAGATCAAAAAAGATAGAAGACATGGCCCACAGAGAAAATATATATATATATATTGTTTGGAAAGTCACTCAAGGTATCAAAATAACTCTTCAGCGCTAGGAAAAACTAAGTATATATATTTACATTTACAATCCATAAGAATTAAGAGGATAGCACTCAAGGAAGTTGGTGGATAATTAACAGGATAACTGGCAGTTTCTAGACTAAAGCATTCAGGTGTTTCCTAATCCACTGCCCAATCAGAGAGACATCATCAATGATCTCAGAGAAGAAATTTATTTTTTAAAAACACATTGCAAAATGGCTTAATTTTGCACAATTACATCTGAACACATCACAGGACTCCTGTAACAATGTCCTTTGGACAGATGATAACCAAGTGGAGATGTTTGGGTGTAATACATTATGCAATATTTGGTGAAAAACAAACATAGCGGGCCACATGTAAGTAACCTATGGGCAAAAAGGTTTTAGACTTAAACAGGTTCATACATGTGGCCCAGCATGTCAGCACAAACACCTCATACCCACAGTCAATCATAGTGGTGGAGGTGTGACTATTTGGGTTTGTTTTGTTACCACAAGACCCAAGTATCCTGCAGTCAATGAGTCCACAATTAACTCTCCAGTAAAACCAAATATTTTAGAGTAAAATATGAGGCCATCTATTTAACAGTTACAGCTACTGTAGGCCAAACCTGGATCTAGCAAAAGGACAATGACCTCACGCATACCTGAAAGTCTACACCAGAATGGATGAAAAAAGAACCTTGAAGTTGCAATGACCCAGTCAATGTCTAGACCTTAACCAAATTGAAATACTGTGGCATAACTTTTAGAGATCTTTGTGCAAACAAATGTCCACAAAACTAAAGCAACGTTGTAAAGAACAATGGAGCAACATTCTTCCACAATGACATGGAAGACTGATAAAGTCATATAGAAAACAAGGGTGACATCTATGAATCTGCATGTGCCATTTTTTTTTACTTTGCACCGATACACCAGTTCTAAATAAATATAGAGGAGTGTATAGTACAACAGTATGAATGAAAGTGTAATGCGGCAAACATTTTGTATGGCAGTTTCGCCTCAAATTTTGTGACTGGCTTACTTTTTATCCTCTGACACTGGGCATGTGCATTATACAATCAGTGTATCATGCTCTCTTTGTTTATTCTTATTAATTTATTATTCAAGGTAAGAGGAGCTCATCACGTTTTATAATTTTCACATATGATTGTATGTATTTCTCACTTGATTTTCATATGAATTTTGTCACTTACTATGTATTGTATCCACCCACTAATTGCTTGAAAAAGGCTCAAATAGCACTGAAAAATCACCACTGGACATGGAATAAAGCCTCTATATTTTTTCCCTATTTGGGAGTGCCGCAATTTTTCCTCTTTATCTAATTGTGAACTCGTAATGGGGGATCTTTTGTCGCTGGCACCCAATTTTGATTATATATATATATCAAAATTGGGTGTCAGCGACAAAAATTATCCCCCATCATGATTTTACAATTAGATAAAGAGAAAAAATTGCGGCACTCCCAAATAGGGAGAAGAGTAGTGGGCCCAGGACTGACCCCTGGGGGACGCCAACAGAGAGTGGCCGGGGGGGAGGAGGTGGAGCGAGAATGAGAGACCCTGAATGTCCGCTCAGTGAGTTTTAGGAGATCCAGGAAAGAGCCAAGTCCCTGATGCCGAGGGAGGAGAGGATTTGTAGTAGGATGGAGTGGTCAACAGTGTCAAAGGCAGAGGACAGGTCTAGAAGGAGAAGGACAGAGTAATGGCATGAGGTTTTAGCAGTTGCTAGGTCATTGGTGACCTTGGTTAGGGTGGTTTCGGAAGATTGGTGTGGTCAGAAACAAGATTGCAGTGGGTCGAGGAGAGAGTTGGAGGAGAGATGAGAGGACAGTTGAAGATAGACATGCTGCTTGAGGAATTTGGAGGTAAAAGGGAGCAGTGAGATGGGGCGATAGTTGGACAGAGAGGAGAGATCAAGGGATGTTTTTTTTTTAAGTAGGGGTGTGATAGTAGCATGTTTAAAAGAGGAAGGGAAGATGCCAGAGGTTAACAATAGGTTGAACAGGAGGGTGAGGGCTGGGATGATAGAAGCACTAAGGTCAGTGATGAGGTGGGATGGCAGTGGGTCAAGATTACAGGTAGTGAGGCTGGATTTGGACAGTAGAGAGGAGAAGTTGTTATGAGTAACAGTGGGGAAGCAAGTTAAGGGGGAAGAGCAGTGTGCAGATATAGAGGAGGGTGCTGAGGACTGTGGGCTGAAGCTGTTTCTGAGGAGGTAGATTTTGTGTAGGACGTTATTGGCAAAGTCATCTGCAAAAAGGAGAGATGGGAAGGTGGTGCTGGTGGACAGAGGAGAGAGTTGAAGGTGTTGAATAGTTGTCTGGGGTTGTGAGACAGGGAGGATATAAGAGTGGTGAAGTAATCCTGTTTGGCTTTGGCGAGTGCAGATTTGAATGTATGTAGTGATTGTTTGTATCAGGTGAAGTCAGCGGTGGGGTTAACATTAAAATGAATCAGAAATACACTCTATACATTGTTAATGTGATAAATGATTATTCTAGCTGCAAACGTCTGGTTGTTAATGCAATATCTACAAAGGTGTATAGAGGCCCATTTCCAACAACGATCACTCCAATGTTCTAATGGTACATTGTGTATGCTAACTGTGTAAAAAGGCTATTGGATTCCATTGTAAGCGAAGCACTTGTCACCCTTTGTTTCACCCACACACCCTAATAGATTGTAAGCTCTTGCGAGCAGGGCCCTCACACCTCGTGTCTCATGTGTCAGTAGCTTTTTTATAATGTAATATCTAGTTTGTCTGTACTTATTCCCTCTATATTGTAAAGTGCTGCGGAATATGTTGGCGCTATATAAATAAAGAGTATGAGTAGTATTCTTATTGGAGATTGTGAAAACCCGTGTAGAGGTATGTTAGCACAGCTGACAACAGTGTTGCTGGTTAGAGAAGCTATAAAGCTGACCTTCCTTTGAGCTAGTTGAGATCCTGGAGCATTACATTTGTTGGTTAAACTCGCAAAATGGCCTGAAAAAGAGAACTTTCATGTGAAACTCGACAGTCTATTCTTGTTTTGAGAGATGAAGGCTATTCCATGCGAGAAATTGCCAAGAAACTGAAGATTTCCTACTGCGGTGTGTACTACTCCCTTCAGAGGAGAGCATAAACAGGCTCTAACCAGAGTAGAAAGAGAAGTGGGAGGCCCCACTGCACAACTGAGCAGCAAGACAAGTACATTAGAGTCTCTAGTTTGAGAAACCGACGCCTCACAGGTCCTCAACTGGCAGCGTCATTAAATAGTACCTGAAAAACGCCAGTGTCAACGTCTACAGTGAAGAGGTGACTCCGGGATGCTGGCCTTCAGGGCAGAGTGACAAAGAAAAATTCATATCTGAGACTGGCTAATTAAAGGAAAAGATTAATATGGGCTAAAGAACACAAACATTGGACAGAGGAAGATTGGAAAAAAGTGTTATGGACAAACGAATCAAAGCTTGAGGTATTTGGATCACACAGAAGAACATTTGTGAGATGCAGAACAACTAAAAAGATGCTGGAAGAGTGCCTGACGCCATCTGTTAAGCATGGTGGTGGTAATGTGATGGTCTGAAGTTGGTTTGGTGCTGGTAAAGTGGGAGATTTGTACAAGGTAAAAGGGATTTTGAACAAAGAAGGCTATCACTCTATTTTGCAATGCCATGCCATACCCTGTGGACAGCGCTTGATTGGAGCCTATTTCATCCTGCAACAGGACAATGATCCAAAGCTCACCTCCAAATTATGCAAGAACTATTTAGGGAAGAAGCAGGCAGCTGGTATTCTAGCTGTAATGGAGTGGTCAGCGCAGTCAACAGATCTCAACCCCATTGAGCTGTTGTGGGAGCAGCAAAAAGTGCCCATGAAGCCAATCCAACTTGTGGGAGGGGCTTCTGGAAGCATGGGGTGAAATCTCTCCAGATTACCTCAGCAAATTAACAGCTAGAATGCCAAAGGTCTACAATGCTGGAATTGCTGCAAAGGGAGCAAAGTTTAAAATAGAAAATTATTATTTCAAATAAAAATCATTATTTCTAACCTTGACAATGTCTGGACTACATTTCTATTTATTTAGCAAAAATTTTGATAAATAAAATATTCAGGGAAAACTTTTGAATGGTAGCGTATATATATAGATATATATATATATATATATATATATATATATATATTATTTATATATATATATATATATATATATATATATATATATATATATATATATATATACTGTATACATTGTGGTGCCTCACATCCGTCCAACCACCATCCTGTGCAGTCTCAAGGGGTCTTTAGTAGTGTTGAGCGATTATTATCGACAAAATTGAAATCGGCACAGTTTTTTTGTTGATCGAAATTTTTAGATCATGCGATAAAAATGAAAATTAAAATATGTGCATCATCTATTAAGATCGCGCCATTTTCGCCGCTTCCTGTCATTTTGGCGGCCAGCAAATCAGCTTACAGAATAGAGCAGGGTGAGATGTGTGTGCGACGTCATGACTGGGATGTGTATGTTTGCGATTGGCTGGAAAAATCACATGACCTCGTTTTACATAGAACAGCCCTTCCTGTTCAGCCTCAGTGTCTCTCAGCGTCTCAGAGCAGTAGGATGTGCACTCTGCCTGTGTCCAACCAGCTCAGCGAAATTATTCTATTTCTTCAAAGAGAAAGCTCTACTGTTAGCTGTGATCCTTACAACTTAGTTAGATTAGAGATTGGAAGATTTTATGTAGTTAGGTAGAGAATTTTAAAGGAGCATGTACCGCTGTAAAGTCACAGGGGAGAGCGGGGGGGGGGGGTCCCCGCGGGCAAACACAGACAAGCTCTATAAAGAATACTGGATAAAGTTCACCAAGACTTAGTGTAGACATTACACTGCAATAGCTTTATTATTAACAGTTTTCTATTGAAATATTTCCTGGATATTGGGCAGCCTGAACTTATATTAGTGCATAAATAAAAATAGAAAAGAAAAAATCCTTCACGGCACTCACCAATCTTCACTTAAATGCTATTTATTTCGGCTTACTTGACATACAGGGCATACGGGAGTAAGAGCGACAGAAAGGCAACAGCCGTTTCGCGTGAGACCACGCATTCCTCTAAGCCTAGGCGACCACGCGAAACGGCTGTTGCCTTTCTGTCGCTCTTACTCCCGTATGCCCTGTATGTCAAGTAAGCCGAAATAAATAGCATTTTAAGTGAAGATTGGTGAGTGCCGTGAAGGATTTTTTCTTTTCTATTTTTATTTATGCACAGACTTTATACTTGTCTTTATACTTCACTGAGCACCACACTTTGTGCTAATTTGTGAGTCTGCATGCAGCTGTGTGTCCGGATATCCCACTAGTTGTTACCTTGCAGAGTAGTGCCGAGACTATTTTTCTTTTTGTTTGTTTGAACTTATATTAGGATACACATCTTTTCTAGTAACTGCAGGTCTCTTTGTTAGGTGCAAAACTCTACTTTAATTATCAGTATACATTTCAGATAGGTGTTCATTTTCAATTTTGCCCATTCCACCTTTGTTGATATATCCACCTTGCAGTTAAATTAGAATCCAGCAATTTTGTAGTCAGCACAGGTTGATAGGTGCCAAAAATACCTTTTATTATCCGAATACATTACAGATACGTGTTTTTTGACTTTGGCGCACTACAGCTTTGTTCATTGAGGCACCTTGCACTTAAATGTGAATACAGCAATTTTGTAGTCACCACAGGTGAATTGAAAGGTGCCAAAAATACCTTGTATTATCCGAATACATTTCAGATACGTGTTTTTTCACTTTGGCGCAGGCCAGCTTTGTTGATAGATCTACTTTGCAGTTAAATTTGAATCCAGCAATTGTGTAGTTACCACAGGTGAATTGATAGGTGCCAAAAAAATACCTTTTATTATCCGAATACATTACAGATACGTGTTTTTTCACTTTGGCGCACTACAGCTTTGTTCATTGAGGCACCTTGCACTTAAATGTGAATACAGCAATTTTGTAGTCACCACAGGTGAATTGAAAGATGCCAAAAATACCTTGTATTATCCGAATACATTTCAGATACGTGTTTTTTCACTTTGGTGCAGGCCAGCTTTGTTGATAGATCTACTTTGCAGTTAAATGTGAATACAGAAATTTTGTTTTGATTTGAGGGATTTGAGAATAGCTGTGATTTGCCGTCTTTTAATAAGAGACTTCCCAAAACTCTTCCATACCTTCTCAAATTTGTATATTTCTGAACATGGAGCGAAATGCAGGTGGTAAGCGAGCAAAGAGGGGGGGGTAGGACATGGAGGTAGAGGTACGAGAGAAGGTGCTCCTTCCAGTGCTGGTGACAACACGCATGCCAGCGGATCATCAGTTGCAGGACCGTCAGGCCTGTCATCGCTGGGTCAGGACCCTGTGAATCTCAGTAACGAACAGCGTCGCCAATCTGTCCTTCAATGGTTAATGCAACCTGCATCCAGCAGTCTTACCTCCTCGTCCTCCCAGTCACGGCCACAAATGTCGTCATCAGCATCATCAGCATCCGTCCAACATGAAGCAGCCCAAATGTCAACTCGTGTACCCACCACTGTGGATAATTCATTTTCTGAGAGCTCTTTGATGACAAAATGTGGTTGGGATCAGAAGGCATGTCAAAAGATCAAGAGGCCAAACATGATGATTTTCTTTGCTCTTACGCCCCGTTACTGATGCCATCAGACGAGGAGGAGGAAGCCAGTCAATCGGCAAAACTCCTGGGCGGTCGGCAATGCCTTGCAGTCCCTCTTGCTTGTAGCCCGCAGCTCCTGGATGCAGAATGTCAGGACGGCGAAGTCACCTGTGTTGATGATGATGATGACGACATTGCGGATCCAACGTGGTCTTTTCAGCAGAATTTGCTGCGAGCGCTTCGTCACTGGACCAGGAGGAAGACGATGGGGTAGTGTCAGTATGGGTTCCGCCTCACAAAGGGAGAGGGCGGTCGCAGAAGTCCGCTGATATGATTCCGAAAGCCACGGTCAGCGCAAACCCCGCTCCTCGCTTATCGCCGTCAAAAAGGTCCAGGACCTCTCAAGCCGGGGACTTCTTTGAGCAAGCCTCTGATTCACCCAGCGATGTCATATGCCGCCTTTGCCGTAAACGCATAAGTAGAGGCAAGAACCTTAGGTGATTAACCACCACCAACATGTTTAGTCACATGCAGCGAATGCATGAGTTGAAATGGAGGCAACACTTGGCCAAAAAAGGCCAGACCGACGCCGGCCTCCAACCACTGTCACACCCTCTGTCTCCGCCTCCTCCTCCTCTGCCACCACCAAGCGTTCTTCAGCTGCCCATGTCTCTCAGAGTCATGATCAGGGATCAGCCTCCGCTTCAGCCTCCACCGTCTCCCGAGTACCATCAGAACCACCAGAGACCCATCCTACCCCTTCTCCTTCCGCCAGTTTGACGACCTGCACGCTGTACAGCGGCCAGTCTAGCAGCCAGCCTTCTGTCTTCCAGGTTTGGGAGCAGAAGAAACACTTTAACCCAAACCATCCCAAAGCCAAAAGCCTGAATGTCGGCATTGCCAGGCTTTTGGCCTTGGAAATGTTGCCTTTCCGTCTGGTGGACACAGATGGGTTCCGCCACGTCATGGCCCTTGCCTGCCCCCAATACCAGATGCTGAGCAGGCATTTCTTTGCCAGAAAAGCCGTCCCTGCCCTGGCCAGCCACGTGTCATCTAAAATTTCAAGCGCGTTGTCTGCATCTGTGGCCGGAAAAGTCCATCTGACCACCGACACATGGACTAGTAAGCACGGCCAAGGCTGCTATATCTCTGTGACAGCTCACTGGGTGAGCTGGGTGGATGTCTCTGGGGGTGACGGTGGCTCTCAGGCTCGGCGCACGCTCTTCAAAACCGCAGGGATGGTGCAGGGTTCTTTCCCCCAAGGTCCTCTGGTGGCATCACGTGCCCAGAGAAACCAGGCCGTGTTGAAATTAATCTGTCTTGGAGACCGTCCACACACAGGTCAGGAGCTGTGGACGGCTCTCCGCAACGAGACCGTGCGCTGGCTGGGTGCCAAGAACCTTGTGCAAGTCAAGGTGGTGTGCAATCATGGGCGAAATCTGCTGGCCGCCCTTAAGATCGGTAGGCTGGAGCACATCCCTTGCCTGGCAATGTCATGAACCTTGTCGTCCAGAAATTTCTAAGAGCTACCCGGGTCTGGACTGCCTGCTGGGGAAGGCTCGAAGTCAAAGGGATCGCACTTCCGCCGTTCGCACCCTGCTTCGTCCCGCCTGGCTGCGTTGCAGCGTCAGCTCGGCCTCCCCGTCAACTGTCTCATTGTTGACGTAGCAACACGCTGGAATTCCACCCTCCACATGCTCCAGCGATTGTGGCAGCAGCGCAATGCCATTACGCAGTACGAAGTGACACATGGCCTGACAAGCAGCGGTGCGGACCTCGGGGTGTTGAGCCACCGAGAGTGGAGGCAGGTGAAAGAGCTCTGCACCACCCTTTGCCAGTTTTGAAGAAGCCACCAAAATGGTCAGTGCGGACGATGCCCTTGTCAGCATGAGCATTGTGGTGATCTTAGTTCTGGAACGATACGTTAGACACTCTAAAAACAACAGGTCCCGCCAGCGCGGAGGAGGAGACGGACACAAAATCGGACACGGAGCCTTTTCTCCGTCGAATCCACAAGGCCCAACAGTTTCTCAATTTTATCAGTTTTTCATTAGGCAGTGGTTCGGGGTCCAGGGCTAGTGCAAGCAGCGCATCAGTCATCGGGGTGCATCATCTCAGGCAAGTCAGGGCTGTGTTGAAGCTGTGAGGAGGAAGCGGAGGGGAGGAGGAGAGGGAGGTATTCCTAGACACCGACACCCTCCCTTGGAAAGAGGTTGGCGCGAATTTGAGGCAGGGAGGAAGATGTGGAAGATCGTTTGCTAGTGCCCCTCGACTCAGAGGCTTGGGAAATCAATGCTCCATCTCTCAAATGAGTGCTTGGATGCTCCATTTCTCCAACATGATCCTCGCATTAAGGCCATAAAAATTAACAACAGTTACTGGGTGGGCCACCATTGGTCCCGGTAAAACAAATCGATTTTCTTCAACCAATAAAGTTCAGGTGAGCCTTGCTAATTGATCAACGGAGACACCAAATAGGGGAGTAAAGCAGAAATGGGGACCTTCTGATTGATCAACTGGAGACATCGTTGTGCTGATTCACGTTCTTTAATGCCGGTGGAAGACATCACGACGTGACACATATAGTGCCAAGTAGCCGAGCGCAGCAGCGCAGCAGGCAAGGTGGCAGAAGCCCAATGGTGACCTCTGGGAATCTTTTTTACCACCTCACCAACGCATGCAATGTGGGCAACATCGAACCACAGAGACCAGTTAAGATCATGGTGCAGACTATCGCTTCTCAACAACCCATGTTTTTATTTTTGTTCCGGACCCAATAGACTTTGGGTATCCAAAATGAACGAATGGCCGAGCTCGCTCGCCACCCCATAGAGGTTTTGTCCTGCCAGCAGTTTAGCGTCATATGAGCGGACCTTCAGCATAGCTGTAGGAGTCATTACAGACAAACTCATCTGGCTTTCCACAGATAATGTGGATCGTTTGGGCTTTCATCAAGATGAATCAGGCATGGATCTCTGATGATGTTGTGGCCCCAATTGCCGAGGTCACCGATTAGTTGCCGGTCTACTTCACATTCCTCTTCAAACAGAAATGGTCCTCTTGAAAAAATTTTTTTTAAAATGATCATTTCTTACTGTAATTTTTATTTTTCTTTTTCCCCAACAGTTCCTTTTTTGTTTTCTGTGAGGAGACTGTAAAAGACAGCAAGGTTTTATGACAACACCCTATTTCCATTTACTCACTTTATCTTTAGAAGTTTTCGCATTGTCAATGGTTTTGAGGTCATGTTGCTGTTTAGATACAGCTATAAATATGGTCCTTTGGAACAGAAATGTGGCTTCTTTTAAGTGGCATTTCTCCCTCACAATTTTTATTTGTGGCTGAGAAGTTTATAAAAATTTTTTGGGGTCATGTTGCTGTGAGAAACAGCAACAATCATGGTCCTTTGGAACAGAAATGTGGCTTCTAAGGGCATTTCTCCCTCACAATTTTTAACAGTGGCTGAGAAAATCATTTTTTTAATTTTTGGGGTCATGCTGCTTTGAAATGCAAGCAATACTACGGTCCTATTATAAAAAACGTTGTTTTCTAACAGACATTTGTTCTTCACAATTGTCCAAAGTGGCTCAAGGGTCATGCTTGAATTTTTGCGGGGATTTTGCTTTGAAATGCAGCATTACTACAGGTCCTATTATAAAAAAGTGTTGTTTCTAACAGGGCATTTGTTCTTCACAAATTGTCCAAAGTGGCTCAAGGGTCATGCTTTGAATTTTTGGGGGCATTTTGCTTTGAAATGCAGCTATTACTACAGGTCCTATTATAAAAAATGTTGTTTCTACAGACATTTGTTCTTCACAATTGTCAAAATTGGCTCATGGGTCGTGTTTTGAATTTTTGGGGGCATTTTGCTGTGCATGCACTATACCACACGTCCTATTATAAAAAAATGTTGTTTCTAACAGACATTTGTTCCTCACAATTGTCAAGAGTGGCTCAAGGGTGATGGTGCTGTCAGAAACAGGAAAAAGGTAGGACACTGTTAATGGAACATATTGCAAAATGACTTGTTTTGCAAGATCTTTAACAGAGCTATCAATCCCTGTATTGAGACAACCCATTTATACAATTACAAAGAGAAACAAAGACATGGTGGGATTCCAATCCTATTTTAAAATGTGTTTTCTAGAATTAAACTACTAAAAAACTTGCATGTACGAAATAGCTGGTAAAAAATTCCTCTGAATTGTACAAGGGAGGTACAGGAAAACTTGACCAGATGTAGGTTATCAGAGGATATGGAGTATGGAGCACGGACAGAGAACAAAGTACAGAGACAATTTCCTCCAGCACGTTGAGTAAAATGAGAAAAAGAAACCCAAGAAAAAGGGCACCTGGGTGGAACAGGAGCGTTAAACCCCCAGTATTTCCAAGTGAAGCTCAATTGGTCCGCACTCATACGGAGGGCAAGCGTACCAGGACAGGGACAGTAATAGTCCAGTGAAACTAAAATGGTGGTTGAAAGATCCTTTTTCCGGCACTTTTTAATCTGGGTTCTCAGGTTTGGGGCACATGCTGTGGCCAGGCAGGTTAGTCAAGTCAGTGAAACTAAAATGGTGGTTCAAAGACCTTTTCGGCACCTTTTAATTGGGGTCATTCAGGTTTGGGGTCATGCTTGGCCAGGAAGGGATAGTCAATGTCCAGTTCAAGTAAAATGATGGTTCAAATCATTCTGCCTTCTGGCACTTTTTAATTTGTGGGTCATGTAGGTTTCAGGTTCAAGCTGTGGTACAAGACAGGGATAGTTAATGGTGTGTGATTTTTTTTCTGTGGCTTTTATAACCTAAGTGTGTTGCCTAAGATGTAGCACGTATCCATTTGACTGTTGTGGATGTTAATTCCAGCTTCTCCAGCCCTGTTTGGGTGTAAGAATGAAGGTGTTGTTGCTCTCCCATAGACTTTAATGGTCATCGATCATAATCTTCCATCGACCATCGAATATCTTGTCGATGATTGTCGACTATCGACCATCGACCGATGTCGATGGCCAACGTAATCGCTCAACACTAGTCTATGGCTCTCGGATTGCTGCTCTGGTAAGCGAATCATTAGCACACACCAACAAAGGCTGCATTTTAAACTCAGCCAGCTTTATTCAGACATACTGTAGGATACAGCAAACAGAAGCAAAGCCATAAACAAAACCCTGGCCATACAGCCACTTATAGATACCCTCACTACATTTGGTCTGGACCTAACATCCAGCACTGTACTCTCCTCAGACAGTACAGGCTTCCCTCAAGCCTCCGGGGTAAGAGCCTCTCCTCAGCTCCTCTGAGGCACTCATCTTCACACATCAGGTAGCAAAATCCCCCCCCCTCCCCAGATACCTGGAGTACCAGGACTTTTATAGACCTCCAGGGACCTACGAAAAGTCTGAGAGTGAGACCGGTCCAGCACTCGATCTAAGAGGGGACTGGAGATCCCCATTAAGCCATTATATGGCTAAATGGCTATATTTTCTACCTGGAATCATGCAAAAAGCCTCCATTTCCTCTCACAGAACTCTACTGTTCTTTTATTAACAAATAAATAAAACTGGAAGGGGAATTTTTATTTTATTTTCATTGTCTTCTGTACTAGAAGTATAGTTGCATAATAGAATAGTTGCTTGTCAGCAACCAATGTAAAACAAATAGGTTCTTCATCTTACATAAGTAAATCAGAGCAGAAACAAAACACAGGGGCAAAAACATATACACAAAGGCTAAATAAAACTCAGAAGCAGAATGCATGTAAAATGTTATCAAAAAGGAAAGAATATTTGATTAACAACATATTGTGACACAGTCTTAATGCAATACATACCAATGTCTAATATTAACCATAATGTAGGTCCAATGGGAAACAAAGTAAGATACTAAAACCGGGCCTTGGTATACAATTCACCTTATGCCCCCAAGCACGAAGAGGAAAAGAAACCCATGGCAGACATACAGCAGGCTCTGACCCCTGCCGTCTATGGAGTCGGGTCCCAACTACTGAAATACTAATAGGGATGAGAAAAAGGCAAGTATGTCACACTCCTGGTTAATTTGCTTTTAAGTGTTAACAGGGATTGTTCCAGAAATAACATTTATGATCTATCCAACCAATAGGTCGTAAATGTACTAATTGTTAGGCCATGTTCACACGGCTTAAAATGGGCCGTATTTTGGTCCGTAATTATGCGCCGAAATGAGCAAATTACGGGCTGAAAACGGCCCATTCGTTACGGTAATCCACAGTTCTCATAGAGAACTATGGATTATGTCTCCTCTCCCTGCTCGGCGAATACGGCGAGGGGGAGATAATTGACAGGTCACTTTCTAGCGGCGTATATGCGTCGCGAGCAATGATTGTCTATGGGCCGGCGAAGTGCCGGCCCCCTGCTCCTTCCCCAGCTCCCGGCCCGCCCCCGGCCACACGGCTTAACTGCGGGACGTAATTATGTCCCGCAGTTAGCCCGTGTGAACATGGCCTTAGCTGTCTGACTACAGACACCCTAAACGAATGAATGAATCACTTCTCTGAATGGAGTTGTGTGTGCACATTACTGCTCAGTTCATTGTCTGTGGTACCTGTCTTATTCAAGGTCTACAGGCAGAATGCGGCAAGTCATATCATTATATGTGGCTCACGAGAGCTTAGATACAGCAGGCAGCACCTTCACACTACTCTGTTCAGTACAGCTCTGACAGCCAAACTTAAGCACCCTGGCCACAGTACGAGGCCCTCCAAAGGCCCTGTGTAGGCAACCAAATGGCTAATGTTGCCCTCAATGAAAATAAGTTCCATAAGCAGTTCCATAGACAGTGAAGGGGGCAGCAGTGTTCACAGGTGACTGCCACTTTATTCTTGCAAATGGTCGAAGCCCCATTGATTGAACCTCCAGAGATCATACATTAATCGGCTATCCTGTGTAGTGGTGACCAATCCTACTGGTGGAACAATGCCTTTAGGCTGGATTCACAATGCTATTTTTAATGTGAATTTTTATTTGCAAAATGGAGATTTTACACATCAAAATGTGTGGGGAAAAAATGCATGTAAAATGTCTCCTGGGATTAAATGGCGAAATACATCATTCAGGGATATGACGCAATATATGTTTTGTGTGATGCATCACAATTCCATTCTCTAAGCATGTTTTTGTGTATATTCAGCACAAGAAAATGCTTCAGAATGCTTCTCTTGCATTTTACATGGTATATTATTCCAGAGGATACATATGCTTTGTGACTATTGCCATAAGTGGTTTACTTTTGAGTTTAGTCATGACCGTTTAAACATAGAAGCAGCGATAGATGGATTTAATATAAAGGTTATATACTTAGGTTTTGCTTATGTCCTGTTAGGTTTACTTATTTTAGTTACATGAGTGATGGTTGTTTGTACATATAGCAGGGTATATATTTTAGCTGACATTGACAGTTTAGAATATTATAGGTATTAGCTGCATGTGATAGATCATCCATTTAGGCGTCATTAGATGGAGCACTGTGCTGTCATATAATGGATTTATTACTTTTAACCACATCCTGCCTAGTTACTGATTTTATAATTGTGTTGAGCTGACACTGACATTTACAAAACCGACTTGGGAGTTGGTTTGCAATTTGGATTATGGTGGATTCTCTTCTATCTCCAGAACAGAACTATGAATAACAAATGACCCTCAGAATACAGAACATTTTGTTTTCTGTGTGTGCCATGCATTTTTAAAGCCTTGGTACAATGTATGCATGCAGCACCTCGAAGCAGACGGTATTTTAGCTTTTCATGTCACTGATGAATCTCCATAATGGCCTGTCAAAATGAGAGACAGCCATCATTATGTGAACTTAAACATTGGTGTATTTTACAGTAGAGAAAACACATCACCTTGCATCATAAATTTAACTATGTACTGTGCTTTGTTCAACTGATTACAGCTAATTGCTCTGAAAATTGGAAATTGGAAATGGACAATTACAAGGATTTGTGAAGTCTACAGTTACTATCATATATTTGTGCATTTTATATGTAATAAAAACATAAGACTGTTTTCTATGTAAAGTATGTTTGATAGATGTTGAAAATTGAATCTTATTTAAGTCCAATAGAAAAAGTAAACTATTAATTATGTGAAAAATATAAATTGTAACTGCTGTATATAATACAATTCTGATAACACTACAAACATATCATAAAATCAGAAATTTAGAACTGTTGGAAGGTGAGATACTTAAAAAAATATACTGTATACACAAATACAGTGTCTGGATGAGATTTGGCAGATTAAACTGCTGCTGTCTAGGGTGGTGTGGAGAGATTGGATGTAGAGAGAAATAAACAGAGATAATAGGTAACAAAAACAAGAAGGAAGACAGGCAAGAAGGGGGCCATTAAAGCAATGTACTGCCATCCAGTAGATGGACCTTAGGAATCTTGGGGGGACATTTAGAAGTCCCATTCTTGAGTGTCAAGAGTTTGCACACATACATAAAAACTTAAGTAATTTCAATTGACAGTGTATTGGCCTTAGTTTAAATGTCCATATGCTGTGAGGCTGTGTAGTATAGGCCCAGCGGTGGTGCCATTAAAATAAAGACTCTCTTTAATGTATATCTCTGATATGCTACTGATCTGACCAGCTACCCCGCTGTCACAAATCCGTATTGTTATTGATGTTTCCAATATGCTACTAATCTGACTAGCTATTTCTACAAATCTCAATTGTTATCTATGTTTCTGATGCTACTGATTTGACCAGCTTCCCCTTTTGCCACAAATCCTTCAGGAACATTTGGGTTACGTGTCCAATTAGTGTCAACTTTGCAACATTGGGTACCTAATGAAAGAAAATGTTATTATTCAAATTATAGATTTATTTAGTCTAGGTCTACACAGCACTGGACAAAAAACGATTTGAAAACCAAATCCTAAAAATATTCATAAAACTGAGTTTGTTTGTCCACTGCCTGTCAAAAGCTGCTGAAAAAACATCAGTTTTTTTGGTGCGTTTTTTGGAGCATTTTGGGGCATATTTTGCCGCTTTTTTGCAGAGATGCACAGCAATAGTTTTGCTATGTATTCTGCTAAAAACGCACCAAAAAACTTCTGGCGCTTTACATAGACTCTGTATGATCGGAGCTTTCACACATTTTCAGGCATATAATGCGCCTCACTGTACTGGCTCCGCTGTCGGATACACCTAATGCGCTGTTAGGAGCAAGGTTCGCCACTTTCTAATGCGCCTAACATGAAAGGGCGTTCTGTGGGCGTTCTGGGGCGAGATGCATCACATTCGAAAACTCCGCCGCATGTATGACTGCGGGTCGGCAAAGTGAGGCGCATTACAGCTCCGACAGGCAGACCTATTTCAATGTGATCTGTCTGCCAGAGGCGTCGAAGTTTGCCCTGCATTTATGAGTGCACTTCGACACTGACATATATCAGGTGCAGTTTTCACTGTTAAAAACGTGAAAACAGGAGCTTCGACACGCTGATCTTCATACATGTCCCCTTAAGGGCTTTTTCCCAGGGCAAGGGTTATTGGTCGTTTTTTCAGACGGATTGCAGTTTTACAAACCGTTTGAAAACTGACATGCAACACTCTCCCATAGACCTTAATAGAACATCCATGCAGCAGTCCACACTGCACAGATTTTCTGCCGGACGGTTTTTGACAAACTTAGAAAACATTAGTACATGTTCATTCTTATGCATGGTTTTCGGGCAGAACATGAACTTATGGGTGTGAAGGGGTACTGGCGAATCCACAAACTGTGGACAAAAGCTGTCCCTCTGCGTAACAAAAAAAGACTAAAAGCTGGTCGGGAAATCTGACCCCTATTTGGTCTTTGTGTATAAACGCACCCTAAATTTTTAACATGTTCCAAAAAATGACCAGCAAATAAAAGAAGCAGACAAAAGATGTTCTGTGGAGACAACAGGACATTTTTACTATAGAAGTCTATGGAACTCTTTTCAGCCATTTTTTCGGTGTTTTTGAAAACGAAAAATGCTGGAAAAACTAACATTTTTCTGTGTTGTGTAGACATATTGTACTAAAATGCTATTTTAAAGGTACAATATAATACATTGAAATTACTCCTAACTTAGAAATGTCCCTATCTATCTACAGGTAACACTTGTATGTAAACTCCTGTGTGAGAGAAACTAGATGACAGCTCCTTGACCTAGGAGAAACCTGAACTGTAGTACAGGAACTGCACAATGTACCCCTACTGCCAAGCAAACTATTTAGGTAAAACATTGAAATGACTGTAACAGTGACCTTCAATTACTATTGCCGTCTAAAAGTTAGACAACGTTAAGTTAGACAGGCAGTCGAAAAAATGCACCAGATTTATCACAGTGGCTCAGGCTGCTTGATAAATTGGTTCAGCCTCAGATTTGTCTAACTTTTTAGACTAGTTTCTTTTACTTACTTTCTATGCCAGAATTTTGGTGCAGCATGTCACATCGTGGCCATGCCCACTTTTCTGAAAAGCCACATGCACTCTTTTTGTGAAGCCATACACCGGTGTCGAGCAGTGTGAAGAAATTGTGACATGTTCCGACAAAAATTCACCACTCTTTGACGGATTTTAAGACACTTCTCTGGTGCAACCACGTAAGTAAATGGGGACCAATGTTGGTATAATCCCATTCTAAAGACAGAACCTGATTATTATACAGTAATGAAGGATGCTATATAGCTACATACAAAGCTCCCCTCTGGGCTACAGATATAGGCTAACACCTGAGATGTGTATTATTGTTATAAATGGCAGGAATCCTCCTGCCATTTAATTGTCTCCTTCATACTAGATCAAAAATCAGACAGCTGCTATACAGCTGCCTCAAAAAACTTTGAGGGAAGATCAGTTGACCCTGTTCTGCAGCCTGAGCTTATTATAGAGGAGTTGTTGATTGCTAAATTTTCTAAAAAGTCCTATGGGTTTGTCAGCAAGGCGAGGATTAAATTGAAAGATTGTGTCAAGTAATCTGCTAAGTATTTTATATCCAATTATCCAGATTTCTTGATTATTCTTATATATCTGGTTCTGCCTTGTTTAAACTGTGTAAATTTGGTTATTTCTTTTAATTCTTGTGTTCTTAGTTTTTTGCTGTGTAAGCCAAGGTTAAGTTTGTGGGTCCTAAAGTCTGCTCGCTTGTACCAGGGTCAGTTGTAGTCTAGGAATATCTTAGGGCTAATTGAAGCGACAAAGAGGGTCAGTGAGATCTGTTTCTAGGGTCAGGGAAAATCTGGGGAAAGATCTAGGGAAAGTTAGTTTAGAGTCAGTTTCTAATTGTTTGTTCATCATTATCAACTTGCAATAGTATGTTTGGCTGCATAAAAATTCACATCCATTTGATTGGTTGTACAAAATCCTATGATGATCCCATTTTTCTAAATGGGGATTGCAGAAATCTAAGTGCAGGCTGCAGAAACAGCTGGATTTACAATCACATGAAGCTTTTGTGTGTGAACGTATCTCAAGTGACATACAGTAAACATCTCCATTAGTGTTTTAGTAATGCTATACTAGATATATAGATATGCTGTTGTATTATCCAATTGTGCTATTGTACTTATACTTTGGTTTAAAACATTTCCATTTCCCTTTTTTGTTATTAAACAGACAGTTTTTTTTTGTACTGAGCAAAATTGTTACAACCAAGAAACCCTACATATCATTATTCTCCACAAAAGAAAGATCAGACTTCCAGCTGTTCAATTTGTCTTACAAGCATATAAAACCCACAACATTGTGATTTTGTCCTTGATCTCCATTGCTGTGAAAATCCATTTAGCTAAACACAGAGTCAAGACAGAGGTAGGCTTGACCTCCTCCTATGTATGTATTTCATGAGATGGTTACAAAATGATTTTTTGTTAATCTATTGTACAAAGATTATGGACAAAAATTGCATGTAAATAATGTCAAGAACTAGGCAATAAGCAGAACACTTACCAAATCACAAGGCCTGAAAATATGTAATTTGTTAAAAATCAGCGAATTAACAGGTATTTTATGACAAGATTAATGATTTGTATGATTACTTCATTATGTGTTGTTATTTACTCGTTATATTAACATAATGAATTGCAGCTGGTTTTAAATCGAGAGTGATCAAAGGATGACCTAGAAATGATTGGATATAGGCCTCTTTCAATTGTAGGGAGTTTTAGTGGGTAAATGCACATTACTAGTGTTGAGCATTATTATCGACAAAGTTGAAATCGGCACGGTATTTACGTTGATCGGATTTTTTAGATCACGCGATAATTTAGGTTAAAATCTGTGCATAATCTTTTAATATCGCGCCATTTTCGGCGCTTCCTGTCATTTTGGCTGCCAGCAAATCAGAATAGAACAGGGTGAGCTGTGTGTGCGACGTCATGACTGGGATGTGTATGGTTGCGATTGGCTGGAAAAAATCACATGACCTCGTTTTACATAGAACAGCCCTTCCTGTTCATGATCAGTGTCTTTCAGCGTCTCATAGCAGTAGGACGTGTGCTCTGCCTCTGTCCAAACAGCTCAGCAAAAAGCTCAGCGAAATTATTTTATTTTTTCACAGAGACACCCTCTACTTTTAGCTGTGATCCTTAGAAGTTATTTTAGATCAGAGAATTGCAGATTTTAGAGTTTTAGGCAGAGAATTTAAAGGAGCATTCCAAGCTGTAAAGTCCATGGGGGTAGCGGGGGGGGGGGGGGGGGCCGCGGCGCGAACACAGACAAGCTTATAAAGGATAGGGATATTGTACAGCCAAAACTTTGTTTAGACATTGCTTTGCCTTATATTAGGATACAGATCTTTTCTAGTAACTGCAGGTCTATTTCTTGGTGAAAAACTACTTTTATTCTCAGTATACATTTCAGATAGGTGTTCTTTTTCAATTTTCCCCCAGTCCAGCTTTGTTGATATAGCCACCTTGCAACTTAAATTTGAAACAGCAATTTTGTAGTCCCCACAGGTTGATAGGTGCCAAAAAAAATACCTTTTATTATCAGTATACATTTCAGATACGTGTTTTTTTCACTTTGGCGCAGGCAGCTGTGTTGATAGACCCACCTTGCAGTTAAATTTGAATCCGGCAACTTTGTAGTCACCACAGGTGTCGAAGGTGTCAAAAAAAACCTTTTAATATCCGTATACATTTCAGACAAGTGTTTTTTTTCACTTTTGGTCAGTCAAGCTTTGTTGATAGATCTACTTTGCAGTTAAATTTGAATTCAGCAATTTTGTTTTGATTTGAGGGATTTGAGAATAGCTGTGATTTGCCGTCTTTTAATAAGAGACTTTCCAAAACTCTTCCATACCTTCTCAATTTTTATATTTCTGAACATGGAGCGAAAATTCAGGTGGTAGCGAGCAAAGAGGGGGGTTTGGACATGGAGGTAGAGGTACGAGAGAAGGTGCTCCTTCCAGTGCTGGCGACAACACGCATGCCAGCGGATCATCAGTTGCAGGCCCGTCAGGCCTGTCATTGCTGGAGCAGGGCCCTGTGAATCTCAGTAACAAAACAGCGTCGCCAATCTGTTCTTCAGTGTTTAATGCAACCTGCATACAGCAGTCTTACCTCCTCGTCCTCCCAGCCCACGGCCACAAATGTCGTCATCAGCATATCAGCATCCGTCCAACATGAAGCAGCCCAAATGTCAACTCGTGTACCCACCACTGTGGATAATACATTTCTGAAGACCTCTTTGATGAAAAAATTTGCGGTTGGGGTCAGAAGGCATGTTAAAGATCAAGAGGCCAAAGAGGATGATTTTCTCTGCTCTGACGCCCAGTTACTGATGCCATAGAGGAGGAGAAGGAAGCCGGTCAATCGGCAAAAATCCTGGGAGGTCGGCAACGACTTGCAGTCCCTCTTGCTTGTAGCCCACAGCTCCTGGATGCAGAATGTCAGGACGACGAAGTCACCTGTGTTGATGATGATGATGACGACATTGCGGATCCAACGTGGTCTTTTCAGCAGAATCTGCTTGCGAGCGCTGCATCACTGGACGAGGAGGAAGACGATGGGGTAGTGTCAGTCTGGGTCCAGCCTCAAAAAGGGAGAGGGCGGTCGCAGAATCCCTGATATGTTTCCCGCCAGCCCCCGGTCAGCGGAAACCCAGCTCCTCGTTTATCGCCATCGAAAAGGTCAAGGACGTCTCAAGCCGAGGCCTTCTTTGAGCAAGCCTCTGATTCACCCAGCGATGTCATATGCCGCCTTTGCTGTAAACGCATAAGTAGAGGCAAGAAACTTAGGTGTTTAACCACCACCAACATGTTAGTCACGGGCAGCAAAAGCATGAGTTGAAATGGAGGCAACACTTGGCCAAAAAAAACCAGACCGAAAGCCGGGCCTCCAACCAAATGTCACACCCTCTGTCTCCGCCTCCTCCTCCTCTGCCACCAAACCAAGCGTTTCCTCAGCTGCCCATGTCTCTCAGAGTCATGATCAGGGATCAGCCTCCGCTTCAGCATCCACCGAGTACCACCAGCACCACAAGAGACCCATCCTACCCCTTCTCCTTCCACCAGTTTGACGACCTGCACGCCGTACAGCGGCCAGTCTAAACAGCCAGCCTTCAGTCTTCCAGGTTTAGGAGCAGAGAAACACTTTAACCCAAACCATCCAAATCCAAAAGCTGAATGTCGGAATTGCCAGGCTTTTGGCCTTGGAAATGTTGCCTTTCCCGTCTGGTGACACAGATGGGTTCCGCCACGTCATGGCCCTTGCCTGCCCCAATACCAGATTGCCGAGCAGGCATTTCTTTGCCAGAAAAAACCGTCCCCGCCCTGGCCAATACGTGTCATCTAAAATTTCAAGCGCGTTGTCTGCATCTTGGCCGGAAAAGTCCAGCTGGCCACCGACACATGGACTAGTAAGCACGCCCAAGGCCGCTATATCTCTGTGACAGCTCACTGGGTGAGCTGGGTGGATGTCTCTGGGGGTGACGGTGGGCTCTCAGGCTCGGCGCACGCTCTTCAAAACCGCAGGGATGGTGCAGGGCTCTTTCCCTCAAGGTCCTCTGGTGGCATCACGTGCCCAGAGAAACCAGGGTGTTGAAATTTAATCTGTCTTGGAGACCGTCCACACACAGGTCAGGAGCTGTGGACGGCTCTCCGCAACGAGACCGAGCGCTGGCTGGGTGCCAAGAACCTTGTGCCAGGCAAGGTGGTGTGCGATAATGGGCAAAATCTGCTGGCCACCCTTAAGATCGGTAGGCTGGAGCACATCCCTTGCCTGGCACATGTCATGAACCTTGTCGTCCAGAAATTTCTAAAGAGCTACCCGGGTCTGGACTGCCTGCTGAGAAAGGCTCGAAGTCTAAGTTGGCACTTCCGCCGTTCGCACCCTGCTTCGTCCCGCCTGGCTGTGTTGCAGCGTCAGCTCGGCCTCCCCGTCAACCGTCTCATTGTTGACGTGGCAACACGCTGGAATTCCACCCTCCACATGCTCCAGCGATTGTGGCAGCAGCGCAATGCCATTACGCAGTATGAAGTGACACATGGCCTGACAAGCAGCGGTGCGGACCTCGGGGTGTTGAGCCACCGAGAGTGGAGGCAGGTGAAAGAGCTCTGCACCATCCTTACCAGTTTTGAAGAAGCCACCAAAATGGTCAGTGCGGACAATGCCCTTGTCAGCATGAGCATTGTGGTGATCTTAGTTCTGGAACGATCGTTGGACACTCTGAAACAACAGGTCCCGCCAGCGACGGAGGAGGAGACAGACACAGATGCGGACACAGAGCCTTTCTCTCCGTCAAATCCACAAGGCCCGACAGTTTCACAATTTCATCGGTCTTCATTAGGCAGTGGTTCGGGGTCCAGGGCTAGTGCAAGGCGGTGCATCAGCTCTCAGGGTGCATCATCTCAGGCAAGTCAGGGCTGTGTTGAAGCTGTGCCGGAGGAAGCGGAGGAGGAGGAGGAGGAGGAGGAGGTATTCCTAGACACCGACGTTACCGACGTCCCTGCCTTGGAAAGAGGTTGGTGCGAATTTGAGGCGGAAGAGGAAAATGAGGAAGATCAGTTTGCTAGTGCCCCTCAACCTAGAGGCTTGGGAAATCAAGACTCCATCTCTCACATGAGTGCTTGGATGCTCCATTTCCTCCAACATGATCCTCGCATTAAGGCCATCAAAATTAACAACAGTTACTGGGTGGCCACCCTCCTGGATCCCCGGTACAAAACAAAACTCAGCACTTTCCTTCCACCTACCCAAATAGAGAGTAAAATGCAGGAAATGGAGACCTTGCTGATTGATCAACTGGAGACATCTGTTGCGTCTGCTTCCTGCTTTCCACAGATAATGTGGATCGTTTGACTTTCATCAAGATGAATCAGGCATGGATCTCTGATGATGTTGTGGCCCCAATTCCCGAGGTCACCGATTAGTTGCCGGTCTACTTCACATTCCTCTTCAAACAGAAATGGTCCTCTTGAAAAATGTTTTTTAAAATGATCATTTCTTACTGCAATTTTTATTCGCTTTTCCCAACAGTTCATTTTGCTGGTTTTGCTGTGAGGAGACTGTAAAAGACATCAAGGTTTCATGACAACACCGTATTCCATTTACTCACTTTATCGTTAGAAGTTTTCGCATTGTCACGGGTTTTTGAGGTCTTTGTTGCTGTGGGATACAGCTATAATTATGTTCCTTTGGAACAGAAATGTGGCTTCAAAGTGGCATTTCTCCATGACAATTTTTAATAGTGGCTGAGAAGTCATATTTATAATTTTTTGGGGTCATGTTGCTTTGAGAAACAGCTATAATAAGGGTCCTTTGGAAAAGAAATGTGGCTTCTAAGGCGCATTTCTCCATCACAAATTTTTAATAGTGGCTGAGAAGTCATATTTAAAATTTTTTTGGGGTCTGTTGCTGTGAGATACAACTATAATCATGGCCCTTTTGGAACAGAAATGTGGCTTCTAAGTGGCATTTCTCCATCACAATTTTTAATAGTGGCTGAGAAGTCATATTTAAAAATTTTTTGGGTCATGCTGCTTTGAAATGCAGAAAATACTACAGATCCTATTCTAAAGAAAGTTGTTTATAACAGACATTTGTTCTTCACAATTGTACAAAGGGCTCAAGGTCATGCTTTGAATTTTTTGGGGGCATTTTGCGTGACATGCAGCTATACTAAAGGTCCTATTATAAAAAAAAATTTGTTTCTAACAGACATTTGTTCTTCACAATTGCCCAAAAGTGGCTCATGGGTCATGTTTGAATTTTTGGGGGCATTTTGCTGTGACTGCAGCAAATACTACAGGTCTATTATAAAAAATGTTGTTTCTAACAGACATTTGTTCTTCACAATTGTCAAGAGTGGCTCAAGGGTGATGGTGCTGTCAGAAACAGAATAGGTAGGACACTGTTAATGGACACATATTGCAAAATGACTTTTTTTTGCAAGATCTTTAACATATCTATCAATCCCTGTATTGAGACAACACATTTAATACAATTAAAAAAGAGAAACAAAGACATGGTGGGATTCCATCCTATTTAAAAAATGTGTTTTCTAGAATTAAACTACTATAAAACTTGCATGTACAAAATAGCTGGTAAACAAATTCCTCTGAATTGTACAAGGGAGGTACAGGAAAACTTGACCAGATGTAGGTTATTCAGAGGACATGGAGTATGGAGCACGGACAGAGAACAAAAGTACCCGAGACAATTTCCTCCAGCACATTGAGTAAAATGAGAAAAAGAATGCCAAGAGAAAGGGTACCTGGGTGGAACAGGAGCGTTAACCAACAGTATTGCCAAGTAAAGCACATATGGTCCACACTCAAACGGAGGGGCAAGCGATACACAGGTCTTGACTGTTTACTGAGGAAGGCTGGAGGTCTTACTCCCCACGTCCGCCTTCCACACTCTGCTTCAGCACGACTGTTTTTGTTGCTGCGTATAAGGGCATTTTTTACCGTGTTAATTAGATGACGGACGCCAGGGCCCGGGCTCTCACCGCACCCATGCAACTCTGCCCTGGCTGCTGAACCTGCGTGTTAATAGATGACAGACGCTAGCCTGGTCTCTCACCGCACCCATGTAAGTCTGGGGAGCTGGACCTCCGTGTTAACAGTGGCTGACGGCAGCACTGGCTCTCACCGTTAGGGGCAATCAGGAGAGCTTCAAATTTCTTAAAAAATTGATTTTGAAAAGGTGATTTCTGTGAGGTTAAGTAGTGTCAAAAATGGGATCAAGGCTGGACACAAATTGCACAATTTGAGGCTTAAAATTTTCTGGGGCTGGAGTCACTATGGGGTCGCATCATTTGATCTCCAGGGGAGTCTGTCCCTAATCAATGAAGAAGGATTTGGAGGAAAAATGAATGATTAGGACATTTGTATTACTCATGGGGTGTGCGGACGAATTAACACATCTACACGTGTAAAAAAAATACCTTTAAAAACTGCAGGGAGGGGTGTATGTTGTATGTTATCACACTTGAAAAAAAAGCAAAATGGTAAAAATGTAAAACTATAAATAAAACTTCCTTAAATAAATTCTGAAACAGGTGTCAGTTACCAAATAATACACTAAATGAGAGTCACTGTACAAAATATATAGTGGCACTTTGTGCTCTGTGGGTCAAACAGGTTGTGGGGTCATGCTGTGGCCCAGGACGGGTATAGTCTATGTCCAGTGAAACTAAAATGGTGGTGGAAAGACTCCTTTTTCCGGCACTTTTTAAAATGTGGGGCTTATGCAGGTTTGGGGCCCTCATGCTGTGGCCCAGGACAGGAATAGTCTATGTCCATTTCAACTAAAAGGGTGGTTCAAAAGACTCCTTTTCCCGGCCACTTTTAATTTGGGGGTCAGACAGGTTTAATGGTCATACTGTGGCCCAGGACAGGTATAGTCAATGTCCAGTTCAACTAAAATGGTGGTTGAAAGACTCCTTTTCCCAGCACTTTTTAATCTGTGGGCCAGACAGGTTTAATGGTCATACTGCGGTACAGACAAGATATAGTTAATGTCCAGTTCAACTAAAATTGTGGTTAAAAGGGATCCTTTTCCCGAACTTTTTAAATTTGGGGTCAAACGGGTTTTAGAGTCATGCGTGGCCCAGGACAGGTATAGTCTATTCCAGTGAAACAAAAATGGTGGTTGAAAGACCCCTTTTTCCGGCACTTTTAAATGTGGGGGTCATGCAGGTTTGGGGCTCATGCTGTGGCCCAGGACAGGTATAGTCAATCTCCAGTTCAACTAAAATGGTGGTTCAAAGACTCCTTTCCCCCGGAACTTTTTAATCTGTGGGCCAGACAGGTTTAAATGGTCATACTGCGGTACAGGGACAGATATAGTCAATGCCAGTTCAACTAAAATGGTGGTTGAAAGACTCCTTTTCCCAGCATTTTTTAAATTTTCTGTGGGCCAGACAGGTTTAAAGGTCATACTGCGGTACAGGACAGATATAGTTAATGTCCAGTTCAACTAAAATGGTGGTTCAAAGACTACTTTTCCCGGCACTTTTAAATTTGGGGGTCAAACAGGTTTAGGGGTCATGCTGTGGTCCAGGACAGGTATAGTCTATGTCCAGTGAAACTAAAATGGTGGTTGAAAGACTCCTATTACCAGAAACTTTTTAATGTGGGGGTCATGCAGGTTTGGGGCTCATGCTGTGGCCCGGGACAGGTTATAGTCAATGCCCAGTTCAACTAAAATGGTGGTTCAAAGACTCCTTTCCCGGCACTTTTTAATTTGGGGTCAGACAGGTTTAATGGTCATACTGGGGTCCAGGCCCAGGTATAGTCAATGTCCAGTTCAACTAAAATGGTGGTTGAAAGACTCCTTTTCCCAGCACTTTTTAATCTGTGGGCCAGACAGGTTTAATGGTCATACTGCGGTACAAGACAAATATATTTAAAATGTCCAGTTCAACTAAAATGGTGGTTCAAAGATCCTTTTTCCGGCATTTTTTAATTTTTGGGGGTCAAAACAGGTTTAGGGTCATACTGTGGCCCAGGACGGTTAGTCTATGTCCAGTGAAACTAAAATGGTGGTTGAAAGGGACTCCTTTTTCCGGCACTTTTTAAATGTGGGCGTCATGCGGGTTTGGGGCTCATGCTGTGGCCCAGGACAGGTATAGTCAATGTCCAGTTCAACTAAAAATGAGGTTCAAAGACTCCTTTTCCCGCCACTGTTAAATTAGGGGGACAGACAGGTTTAATGGTCATACTGCGGTCCAGGACAGGTATAGTCAATGTCCAGTTCAACTAAAATGGTGGTTGAAAGACTCCTTTTCCCAGCACTTTTTAATCTGTGGGTCAGACAGGTTTAATGGTCATACTGCTGTACAGGACAGATATGGTTAATGTCCAGTTCAACTAAAATGGTGGTTGAAAGACTCCTTTCTCTGGCACTTTTTAATCTGGGGTCATGCAGTTTGGGCTCATGCTGCGTTCCAGGACAGGGATATTCAATGTCCAGTTCAAGTAAAATGATGGTTCAAATCATACTGCCTTCTGGCACTTTTTAATTTGTGGGTCATGCAGGTTTAAGGGTCATGCTGTGGTGCAAGACAGGGATAGTGAATGGTCTGTGAGTTTTTTTCTGTGGCTTTTATAACCTAAGTGTGTTGCCTAAGATGTAGCACGTATCCATTTAACTGTTGTGGATGTTAATTCCAGCTTCTCCAGCCCTGTTTGGGTGTAAGAATGAAGGTGTTGTTGCTCTCCCATAGACTTTAATGGTCATCGGCGATAATCTTTTATCGACTATCGGATATCTTATTGATAATTGCCAATATCGACTATCGACCCGATGACGATAGTCAACGTAATCGCTCATCACTACACATTACTGATTATAATGGCCAATAAACATGTTTACAGAATCTTAGGGCAACATGTATGAACCTGTTTAGATCTAAAACTCACTTTTTTTTCCCATTGGTTACTATGGGCAAAAGAGTGAGTTTAAGACCAAAACAGTTTCATACATGTGGCCCTTAGTGTCAAGTACAGGTGATAAAAAATTAAACTGGTCTTTGTGGAGTCAATCTTGATTAGTTTCACATGTAGCATTTTTTAAGTAAATGTAAACCTAAATAAATTGTTCATTCATTGATATAAGTAAGTGCCCTCGGGCTTGAAATGTGTCAATTTGGACTATCATTTGCTTCTCTTTCTATTGTACCTACATGCTGTGGTTTTTAACAAATTGGAAATAAAGCTACAATAGTATTTTCTTGATTTTACTTCATCATTATGAACCGGACAACATATCCAGAGCAGATATGTGCATTCACAAAACTTCAGCTGTATTGTTGTCAGCATTTTTTCCGTTCTGAGGTGGTGAGTGCTTTCTTTCTTATTTAGATTGTTCATTCACAGCTAATTTTTATTAAATATTGCTGCTATGGGAGAATACAATTCATTATGATACAAACACAGTTCCTAGTCTGCAATGAAGACTCTCAGGCATGTGCTGCCATAACAAGTCCATACATATTGCTTTGCTGTATGCATAAGGCCTCATAAAGGACCTGACAGCTCTCTCGATATGTCTACATTAGTAAATATTTGTATTTTGTACTAAATAAGAATTTTAGAGCATCCTTTCTTAGAACCCTGCTATGTGATGCCTCTCTGTTAATCCTGCCCTGCAGACCAAAAGGGCAAATGGAATTTTTGAACAGTAGAAAGAAAATATTATAAATTAGACCAGCAATCTCTACCCCTTTGTGTTCTTTCTGTTCTACATACGTAAGATATATAGAGGTTCAGACTGTCTTCTTAGGATAAACACCTTTCTATGTGCATATGCAGAGTTTTACTTTTTTTGTTATGGGTGGGAATATGGATTCCACCACTTTATTATCCTGCTGCACAAGGTTTCCATTGTAGTTAGATGCCTTGGCAGCCTTTAGGTTTTAACTCCAGTTTGTCTTTCCCTAGGGATCCTATGTGTGCTTCTGCGCAGTTCTGCTTGTTTGTTTGGTTCTTTGTTTTTGTTGTTGCCAAAAAATCAGTTTTATGATTCATTTCAAGTATTTTGAAGAACGTTTTTTTTTTTTCATCAGGTTTATTTTGTCTTCTCTGTTTGTTGCCATGTGTTATTTTTTATTATTTTAAAAGGCACTATATCAGCTGTATTTCTTTTGTTGTGCAGCTGGACTGCTAATAATTGAATTCTGTCTAGTTATGTGGTCATATATTATTGTGTATATGTCCAATATGTACATACATAGCAGAGTTTAGCTTGACTATGATATCATGGCTTTCCATGTTATCTATTCTTTGATCACAACAAAAGCCACTGAAAAGCATTAAAAAAAAAAGTTGAGATAACATTCTGTGCCCTGATATAAAATCAGGTTTATTTTTACTATATCTGCTGCACAGATGTGTTTTTCTAATATCTAAATCTGATTCAGAAAGGCTTCCTCTACAAGATAACATCTACTGAGAGTATTATACCATGTGCCATATTGGGACCTCCCATTAGTCTTAATGAAATTATGTAAGCCCCCTTTGAGCCTTTGATGGATTATTCTTTTCAGCACCTATCTTGGAAGATTGCCTTTCAGTTGGCAGTGACATCTGCTAAATGTGTTGGACAGCTGAAGGCTTTGAGACCTGCTAATCCATATATAGTGTTCTTTTGGAATAAAAAAACTCTATAATTATATCTTTGGAAAACAGGAACTAGATTAACTCCATTTTGGTGTTTAACTTTGATAAAAGTTTACAAGAAGATAAGACCTGGGGCTTGCAACACGTATAGATGTCTTAAAGTTTATTTAAAAAGAACCACCTCAATCAGAAGTAAAGTCTTAAAGCTTCTAAAGCCTTTCTACCCAGACTGTTCAGATTATATTGCATGTGTACATATCTGATGACCTAGGGCCACATGTATGAAAACTGTCTAGGGCTAAAACTCACTTTGTTGCCAATAGCAACCAATCAGAGTGCCCCTTTTCATTTCATATAGTGCTCTGGAAAAATGAGAGGGGCGCTCTGATTGGTCGCTATGGGCAACAAAGTGAGTTTTAGTCCTAGACAGTTTTCATACATGTGGCCCCTAGAGTTAAATTTCTTCCACAGGACCAGTAAAAACACGGCTCAGTCCAGTTTTGGACAGAAGTTGGGGGGAAGGGCTCACCCTATAGCTACTGGACATGACTGCACTGTTCACATAACTCTTGCACATCAGTTTTGCTTTCTGCATCTCATTCTCTGCTATTTGTCTCACTTTCTTTTCCCCTTCCCCTCCATAACAGTTGGAGAATTTTCTGTCAAGCAAGTTTGCTTGCATAGTTAGAACTGACAGTTGTTCAACCTTTAACCTCTATAATAGATCTGGATTTTACAGCTACATATCCCCAGATTGTGTCTGCAGAGTAGTCACTGACTGGAGCATCCTACAAGTTAGAGAGATAGAACCAAATCAATCCTAAGGTCAATACAGGGTACTCCAGGGTACACCAAAGTCAAAAACAGTCCAAGAACCAAACTAGGTAATTCAGCCAGGAGTATTTAGATAAGTAGTCAATGCAAGCTAGGTGATATCAACAAGATACAATGCCTTAAGGGCACAAAGAGAGAAATTTTAAAAAAAACACCCAAGTTCATGTTTGGTAACTTTAGAAAGGTTAACTCCCAAACTCTGGATTTTATGCCTTCTGCCCCAAAGGTATAAGGTTTTTATAGCCCTGTGCCTGGCCTGTACTAGCACTCCCAAAATGGAAAGGCAAGACATTACATTTCTTCTTTTCCAAGAAAAGTAGTCCCAGCCCCCCTTGTTTTGGGAACCCACTGTGGGACCCTGATGACATTTACCACTGGGGGGCTTCATTTAAAATTTGTCAGATCATATTGGGTTATCTTACAGCAGGTTTTTTCAGTCGGCTTTACAAGGGTTTTTTCAGATTTTAAAAGCCACTGTAAACCGACTGTCATCCATCCTGATAACTTTTATAGAAAATCCGGCGCACCCCACTGAACGGATTTTCTGCCGGATGTTTTTTTTACACCACCGGTGTCCTGAAAAACTTAGAACATGTTCATTCTTCCGAAAGGTTTAAATGTGATTTAAATGTAAATGTTTGCCCTTATTCCTGTCAGCAGCATGAGGCTCTCTCCTTGTTAGACAGTCTAAAACTCAAAATGGACAGGAAGGGGGGGATTTGGAGGTCAAATTTTCAAAACGTATTTTCCCCGGTCTACAGGGTAGAGAATTTTCCCTCATTGTGCTGCAGGTATGACCAAGGGAAAAGAGATCTCCATTCTACATCACAAGCTTGTCTCTTTTTGTTTTGTTTTGTCAGTCTGATCCCTGCATCACCAAACAGAAATTTCTTCCTTGAGTATCCTTTTTCAAGTTATTGCCTTTTTGTGGTTTATGACCTTCTTTAACTTACTCTTGGTTTGAGATATGATAAAAAGTGTTACATATTTACGTACACAATAATAACATTCTTTGAAATATACTTCCCTATATTGAATATGATTTGAACTGCAAGTGGAATGATTTTCTAATAATCTGCACAATATAAGTGTAGGATAACATGAACTATTTTTGGTTCTGCTTGTGGTTCCCGAGGACATAGTAATGTATCCTTGCTCTGGTGCTGTTTTATGCAAGCAGCGACAGTGAGGGCTGAGAAGTATATGAAAATTCCAAGCTCTATAAGCAATTTTCATTTCATTATAGCTGAAGAAACCAAAATTTTTTTCCTCATATGAATACCCTTGATTTATTTTCCTTCTCTCCCTACATTCTTTAATTTTACAGTTCTTCGGCATAACTGTAACAAAATCACAAATCTTGTCATACCAAATACATTTCTCTACTGTTACTTTCCTTTACTGCAATTTGGTGTGAAAAGATATTATTTCAGAAATGATCTTTGTTATCAATAGCAACAACACTTATCTGTGTGATGTGTCGACTTTCTAGTGAACGTAATGTGCATGCAGAATAACTTGAAGATCTTATGAACAAATTTTACCTATTTAATTTCTTATGGTCCTAGGATTATTCTCATTTTTATTATAGTCTGTAGCTTCAGGCAGTGTGTAGAAAATAATAACCAGACTGTAGAGGAGATATTTGAAGATATTTCAGTGATTAAGGAAAGGAAAAAAAATTATTGTATTTTAGATCTGAACAATTGCAAAAATATCAATAACATCAGACCAAAATATTACAAATTACAAATAACCTTCACATTTAAAATGCATGTCTCTGTTGAATTAATTAACTGATTGCTCCAGGTCAAAAATCAAAAAGCCCCATGTTTATTAAAAGGATAATGGTTGCTTGATAATACAAATGGCCCAAGTCCCCGACTTTAGAGCATTGCTTTTTATCAGCGCCCTGCTCTGGCTAATAGAGCAATCCTATGCCATTTTGGGACATATAAATAGCAATTATCCTTGTTGGACTACCCCGTTAAAGACTGCCTGGTTCACATCAGCATCAGAGGTTCTGTCACAAATTGCTTTAGGAATGATGGAGAACGACAGACACCATGGCAGATGCCCAACAGACCCATTGTAGTCATGGGGTCTGTTGTGTGCCATTGGTTTCTATTGTAAAAGGGTTCCGATTTTTACCTCTGCAATGAAGATTCTGGATGGAACAACTCTTAAGACTTTTGTACAATACCTATAAACAAATACAAGCTGACTTCTAGGTAAGCTCACCCCTAAAGTGTTTGGATTTAGAATACCAATCATAAGATAAAAATAGTATGTAAAAAGAAATCAGGCTGTGAATTGATTTTCACGTAACAATTGTGAGACCTCACTGTCGTCCAGCCACCATCTTGGACAGTCGAAGGGGTCATTAGTTCATGGATTGCCGCTTCTGCTAAGCGATTAATGGCAAACCAATACCAGGCTTCTCTTTAAAACTAGACTCAGCCAGCTTTTATCCGGCACAGGAAAAACATACCACAACAAACTAAAACATATAAACAAAATCTTGGCTGTCTAGCCACTAGATAAACACAGAGGAGACCCTCTCTATATGTGGTCTGAACCTAATATCCAGCACTACCAATACACATCAGTAAAGTCACCATACTGTAAAAGCTTCCCTCAAGCCTAGGGGTAACTTTCTCTCTGTGACTCTACTGTTGCTCCAAATCTCAGGCAGCAAAACACACCCACTGGACACAAAAAGTGACAGGCTTTTAATAGGCCTAGTAAGACCTGGAACTGGAACACGGGGAAGGGGCACTCGCCCCACACTTTGTTTACTCCCAGTAAGAGCCGTCCTGGAATGGCTGACAACATACTGTGGCTGTGGCTCCTACCCCACCTAGGCCAGGTTTTGCTCCACCTAATGCAGAAACCTGCGACTGCCTGAGGTCACTCTGCAAAGACTCCCTTTTCGTACCCTTAATTATTCAACATAATTATTTGTCCATAGTAACTACATAATGCACATTGGTTTCTGAAACGTTTAATGGAAAAGTCTGTCTGCCTGTAAGACACCTGGATAATTCAACTCCACTGTAAACTTTAAGCATTATCACTTATAGAGCAGCAGCAATAATGACCTTGCTATTTGGATTTACCACCACCAGAGTTAGAACATAGCAGAAAATGGTTACTATGAGGCATGTATTGACTGTACTGTATTTTATCTTCTGATAAACAATTGTACAATATTGAAAAGAAGAGTACTACAGTGTAATTAAAAATATGTTGAATTAAAACACAATAAATCTAAATAAAAGCTGATATGAATATTTGTACAATAACCTACAGTTACAGATTTATGTTTAACAACCCGCTTAAGGACCCCTCCTGTTTTTGGCCATTCCTGACCCACCCTATTTTTGAAATCTGACATTCACCAGTCCATTTTATTGAGAATAACTTGTTTGGGACACATTTTACCTATCCATGTGATTCAGAGGATTGTTTTCCCTCGTGACACCATGTGCTTTTAAGTTATGAGATAAATTTTTATCCATACAATTCTTGTTTTTTTTGTGAAAAATAACAAAATTTCATGAAAGATTAGGAAAAATTAGTCGCTTTTGGAAAGTTGCAAAATATGCGTGCAAGACAGATAATTCTATTCACCACCAAAAATAGTTTATAACTAGCATCTACCATATGTTCCACTAAAGGATGGCATCATATTTTAAAATAGTTTTTTTTTTATTTTTTTTACGACATTAAGAGGGCTTAGAAATTTATAGTAATTCTCACAATTTCAGAAAATTTGCAATAAGACATTTTTTAGGACCACGTCCAGTTTCTTACGTGGCTTTGAGTGGCCTTGCAATGTTAGATACTCACACCCATAAAAATGCCAGTCTAAGAAACTAGACCCCCTTAACCGTATTTACAACACTATTAAGGAAGTTTTGATAACCCTTTAGATATTTCACAGAATATTAAAGCAAATTGGAGGTGAAATTTCAAAATTTCACTTTTTTTTTTTTTTTTTTGGCAGATTTTTCCATTGATTTATCCATTATTCCCTTGGAAAGGTAAATGTGACTAGTAAATCACTTAATATCAATTCCCCCATTTTATCTCCTGCCTTTTTTAGAGATATCCCATAGTGGCCCTAGTGCAGTATTTGCTCAACCTAAGCCCTGAATAGGAGGAGTAGAGGAGCACCTACCGGACTCGAGGTCTCATTTTCAATACGGATTTTATTTAGGCGCCATTTTAAGGTTTGGGTGACACCCTAAGGTGCTAAAACTAATAAAACGCACCCCTAAATAGACCACATATGAAACTAACAGAGCCCCTTAAGGGAATATATCCATGGTGCATTGAGTATATAGACCCCACAGAGATTCACCTATTTTTTTTTTAGCATAGGCTGTGAAAAGTAAAAAAAAATTTTTTCTCCCAATAAGCTGCATTTTAGCTTAAAATTTTCACATATACAAGGAATCCTGGAAAAAAAGAACCGTAAGAACATTGATAAGCAATTTCTTCCAAGATTTTTGGCAATACCCTACATGTGGGGTGTAAACTGCTGTGTGGGCGCAAGGCAAGGGCGTAAAGGGAGGAGAGCTATTTGACTTTTGGAATCGCAAGATTTTGGTAGGCCATACGCATTTGCAAAGCCCCCAAAGTAGCAGAACAGGTGAAACATTCCAATAAGTCGCCCCATTTTGGATTCAACACCCATCAGGGATCTCATCTAGGGGTGTACTGTGCATTTTTGGATGCACAGGTGTTCCATAGTTTTTTTTTACATTGGCAATGAAAATGGAGGGAAAAACGCAGTTCAGATCATTGTGTTTTGAGTTTCGAATTTTTAACAGCATTCGCCGTGCAGTGTAAATGAAGTGATAACTTGTACTATGGGGGTCGGGTACACTTACATGATATAGATTTTATAATAGTTTTTTCTGTTTTATGTACTTTACACAGAGAGAAATACGTCAATAAAAATTGCGTTTGTAGTTTTCTAATTTCTGACATGCCATACAACTTTTTTATTTTGCTGTGGTGCAGGAGCTGTGTAAGGGCTTGTTTTTTTGCGGGATAGTTGAGTTTTTATTGTTCTAATATTGGTGTGCATATGATGCTATGATTTACATTTTAATTAAGGTTTTTGTGATATGTTTTGACAAAAATACAGCAATCTTGGTAGTGTTTTTTATTTTATTTTTTATAATCGGTCACTGTACTTATATTTGCATGGTAGCTTTACTCAGCCGGTCAATACGAATATACCGATACCCAATTGTATATTTTTGTTATGTTTAAAACCAGCTTTTATACAATAATAACACTCTTTATTCAAACAGGAAAATACGTTATTTTGCATCACCATAGTTTTGAGAGCCTAAAACTTTAAAATTTTCTGTGCATGGAGCTGTGAGGGACTTGTTTTTTTGCGAGAGAGTTGACGTTATATTAGTATCATTTTTGGTGGGGACATTGAGGGATGGATTGGGGCTTTTTAAATCCATTTTTTGGAGCCATGGTGAAGAAAATAACATCAATCCTATAGTGTTTTTTTAATTTTAATTTTTAACAGGCTCACCGAGCCGTATCCTGATAAGTTAGCTTTAACTCTTTGGGTCGCGACAATTATGCGATACCCTATTTATATAGTTTTATTTTTATGTTATGAAGCACTATAAAAAAAAAGAAAAGTGTTTTAGTGTGTAAAACAAGTATTTATGCATCACTATCTTCTGAGAGCAACATTTTTTTATTTTTTCCTATACCATAGCTTGTATAATGACTTTTTTTTTTTGCGGGTTGAACTGACATTTTAAAATATGTACAACATGTTGCGTTTATAGGATTTTTGATCGCTTTTATTCCCATTTTATGTGCTGGGGATGAACAATAATCTAAATTCTGTGATTGTTTTTTTTTTTTTTTTTTTTACGGGCGTACAACCGTACTAGTTAATTAACATGACAGATTTATAGGGCCGGTCATTTGCACGTGGCCGATACCAAATATGGGTACTTTATTTATTTTTTTCTTTTTTGGGGCGATGTGGCGTTGTAGTATAAGGGGGAAAAAGGGTGGGTACGAATTTTATTTTATTTTTCTTTTTTTGGTGTTGTTACTTGTTTTTCACTTTTTTTAACTTTTTTTTTTTACTTTTTTTCACTTTTCACTATTTTTTATTTTACCTTTTCCCCATATGGGGATTTGAATGAGAGGATCTTATGATTCTCTCATTCAATAGGAATCTGTGCATAGCTGTGTTGCTATGACTGGGTTCCTATGACAACTGTCAGTCACGATGCCGGGACATGCCCACAGGGCACGGTCCGGTGCGTCGTGACGTCACAGAACAACCCGGAAGGCATTCTCTGCCCCCTTGGTGTCTGTAAGAGGCAGGAGTCCGCAGTATTCCCGAACCGTGCGCAGTGCCCCGCCGACAGAGAACCAGGGGAGCGATCCTCCCTCCTGCGTCTCTCTTAGTTATTGCGTAACCCCGGATTGTCGCGATAATTACGGGGCTCCTCCACCCTCCCCCCCCCCCCCCCCACCCGGAGCGATCCGGGGTCGGGCCGTAGCTGCGGATGTCCAGCTGTAATATACAGCAGACACCGCCGCGCGCGATCGCGCGGATGACTCAGCTTTAGAGTTCGCGCGATCCTGCAGGACGTATCCATACTCCCAGCGTTGCTTAACCCCCAAACGACCTGGACGTATGGATACGCCCAAGGTCGTTAAGGGGTTAAACAGAAAAAAGACAGTGCACCATTATTGCACATTTGAGTATATAGATTATATATGGAAATTAACTGCAATTATTAAAATATATTACACATGAAAAGTATTGCTTCGCAAATTACCTTTATAGGGGTATGTTCATACGGCGTATGTGGGGTCCGTATTTCGGGGCTTAATTTCAATGTAATACACCCAAAGTAAGGAACGCAAATAGGGTAATTCATAGCTTTCATTGAGAGCTATGATTACCTGCCGTTTTCCCTGGCATGTAATAGAAAGAAGTGACATGTAACTTATTCCCTGTGCTTATGCACAGAGGAAAGTTGCAGTCTATGGGAGCCGACACAGAGCATTTTAGCAGTATGTGCCACAATACGCCATATGAACATACCCTTAGACATATTTTTTTGTGGTGTATAAGGTTATATTCACACTTGCCAGATTGGCTGAAGAAATGTCTGTCTGCGACTGTCTTATGCACCTGCAGGGTGCTTGCAGATATCCATGTGCTTGCTGGAGAAGCAATTCAATTCATATTAAAGAACTGAATTTTTTTTTTTAAATGTCTGCATCAAGTCTGCTGCATGTAAATATACAAGTGAAGGGATTTACTGCTGTTGCTTTAAAGTCCTTTAATTCAGTAGTCAAGCCAACGGCTGAATGAGCTTAATACTGACAACATCTTTTGAGGGGCAGAAATGTGCTCAGATTACTATTCACTGTCCTCCCAATTCCGCATTTCTAGGTCATACAATATTATTTTGTAGCAAATGGACAAAATATGTGTGGCCAAAAGCATATTGTGGTAAGTAGAGAACACCCTGTCTGTCCAGAGGTCTGAAAATCACTATTCACTAGCATGTTTGCTGATGATCAATGGGTACAATTAACACACATAATGTAATTTTTAAATATTTTGCTGTTGAAATTGGGTTGGAACACCCTGAACCTGATTTTTTTTATTTTTACTCTGTCCCTTGCACTAACTCTAATCATAGCCATACTCCTGACCCTATGCTGGGGTGAGGAATAGTGTGCATTTGTGGGCCTATCTATGGTTTCCAGCATTTAAAGAGTCACAGTTCTTATGGCTCCAGTGGTGCTCTCACTCCAACTTCACATCACATCAGGACAGCGAATGTCGCACAATGGAGCAGAATTGACGTCAAAGCAACAGCGCAGCAGAGAGGTAAGCTAAGCTTCAAAAGGTCTAAAAATCTTAGTCTTACGTTCACCACTAACTTAGGGTTAGGTTACAGTTAGGGATGATTTTTTTGCCAAAATTCGATTTTGGCCAACCAGAACAAGTATCTCCTACCACAAGATAGGTGATCAGTGTTAACTCATTGGACATCTCACCGATGTGACTAATTTCTAGGACTGTAGGGTTCCTTGTCCTGCTCAATATTCGATGAACTGCAATAACTAGGAAGAGTTACACGGACCAATTACCAAGCTTGGTTCACTTCATACATGTTTTTTAGAGAAAGGTAAAACTGCTAAAGTCGACAACCTCAGTATCTTCTATAGAATCGAATAGAGCATGCCATGCACATGCTTGGTTATGTCCAGCCACTGGGGTCCTCACTCATCCAGTGGATAAGGGATAAATGTTAAAAGGATTTTCCAAGACTTTTTAAAACCTCCCTACTTTTGCCCACTGTGCTAAAATTTAAAATGAACCCATACCTCTCTAATCATCACCATTGCAGAGCTCTAGTGTTCCCCCTGGATTCCTCACTGATGATGTCATGTTCATGGATCTGGCCTTAATGGTCACATGCCTGCATGTAAGCATGTGACCACAGAGGACAGTGATTGGCTGCAGCATCATGTGATCCATGAACATGAAATCATCAGTGAGGGACAGGGGAAGAACACTGGAGCTCTGGCAGCTCTGAAATGGTGTTGATGGGAGAAGTAAGTATGGATTAATTTTCAGTGTTAACACAATGGGAGGTGGTAGGAAAGTTTTTCAAAGTCATAAAAACTCCCATTTAATAATGACTAATCCTTTTTGAATTTAATAAATGTATTGTACTGTTGATATTAACATAAGTTATTAATTTTATGTGATCAAACTCATGAAATATTAGAGTGTAGTTTTTTTGCAGTTATTTTTGCAGATACAATGGACGATAGGACATAATATAAAAGCAATAAGGCACATGTATCCTATATGTCATGCAGAAGACCATCACCAACACTGTATTTATCTGCAGTGTGTAAGTTTACATACATCAATATTATAGGAGAATAGTATCTTCAGATGATGCATGATATGCCTTGTCTAGCCATGAGTAGAGAAGGACATTTACAAGCTTCTGTACTTATTAGCGTAGATTAGTGGTTAGTTTACCTAAATTGGGTTAAGAAAATATTATTATAATGATTTGTGGATGAGAAAAGAAATAGATGATAATTGTTTGCTATAATATGGTTTAGTCTTTCTACAATCACATTTCGGATACAACCTGTTAGCCACGCAAGTTAGAAAGTGCTGGCGTTATATATCTGTCATTTGTCTTTTTATAATGCCCTATAAAGGGACCTTTTTTGTATATTAACAAAGTAGAAGAAATCATAGATCTTCCTTAGAGTGGATTTCTAGGCAACACAGCTTATATTAACATCAAATGACTATACTGCCACCGTAGACACCGTAATTCTACACGTCTGCACTAGTGTTGCTATAGAACTGTGCGATATTACTGTTACCATAGCAATGTATAATACACTCAGTTGGATATCCCCCAAATTGACACAGCTGTAGGGGTTCCACTTTCTTAGAGCACATTAGCACCTGCCAAATCTCAAAGCACTCAAGACAGGGCTGAAAGGCACCAACTGCTGCTTCCCCAACCAATATATTATTCACATTTATAGACATAGCTGCTGACGATAGGCATGCATGTATTTATTAGCAGACAGCTATTCTCCTGTTCTGTGTGCTATTCAGTGTGAAAGAATTTGTAAATTCATCATTTTAAAATAATGTAATATAAAATAGATGAAAAACACATATTAAAAGTGAAACACAGCTATCAATTTGAAGATACAGTGGAAGAAGCTTATAGCTTCACACCAACTACACCTAAATATATACAACCTGACATACATTCATACCAACTACAACATAATACATACAATCTGACATACATTCACACCAATCACACCATAATACATGTAACCTGACATACATTCACACCAACCACACCATAATACATATAATCTGACATATATTCACACCAACCACACCCTAATACATACAATCTGACATAAATTCTCACCTACTACCCCATAATACATATAACCAGACATACATTCACACAAACCACACCATAATACATACAATCTGACATACATTCATATGGACTACACCATAATACATAAGACCTGACATACATTCACACTAACCACACCATAATACACATAACCTGACATACATTCACACTGACCACGCATTAATAAAAATATATAACCTGTAATACAATCACACGGACCACAATATAAAACATACAACCTGACATACATTCACACTGACCACACCATAATACACATAACCTGGCATACATTCACACCAACCACACCATAATACACATAACCTGACATACATTCACACTGACCACGCATTAATAAATATATATAACCTGTAATACAATCACACGAACCACACCATAATACATACAACCTGATATACATTCATATGGACTACACCATAATACATATAACTTGACATACATTCTCACAGACCACACCATAATATATATAACCTGACATACATTCAGACTAACCACACATTAATACATATATATAACCTGACATACATTCAGACTGACCACACCATAATACATACAACCTGATATACATTCAGACTGACCACACCATAATACATATAACCTGACATACATTCACACCAACCACACCATAATACATACAACCTGACATACATTCACACCAACCACACCATAATACATACAACCTGACATACATTCAGACTGACCAAATCATAATACATGCAAACTGACATAGATTCATATGGACCACACCATAATACATGTAACCTGACATACATTCACACTGACCATGCATTAAAACATATATATAACCTGACATACATTCACACTGACCACACCATAATACATACAACCTGACATACATTCATACTGACCACACCATAATATATACATCCTGACATACATTCATATGGACTATTCCATAATACATGTAACCTGACATACATTCACACTAACCACACCATAATACATATAACCTGATATACGTTCAGACTGACCACACCATAATACATAAAACCTGACATACATTCACACCAAGTACTCCATAATACATATAACCTAACATACATTCTCGACGAACCATGGCCTTAATACATATATATAACCTGACATACATTCACACTGACCACACCATAATACATATAACCTGATATACGTTCAGACTGACCACACCATAATACATACAACCTGACATACATTCACACCAACTACTCCATAATACATATAACCTGACATACATTCACACTGACCATGCATTAAAACATATATATAACCTGACATACATTCACACTGACCACACCATAATACATACAACCTGACATACATTCAAACTGACCACACCATAAAATATACATCCTGACATACATTCATATGGACTATTCCATAATACATGCAACCTGACAAACATTCACACCAACTACTCCATAATACATATAACCTGACATACATTCACACCGACCACACCATAATACATATAACCTAACATACATTCACACTGACCATGCATTAATACATATATACGTATATATAAAATATCTATATATATATATATATATATATATATAATATATAAAAATAATATATATAAATATATATATATAAAACCTACATACATTCCCACTACCACACCATAGATACATAAACCTGATATACGTTTCAGACTGACCCACACAGAAACTCTAAACCTGACATACATTCACAACCCAATTACTCCAAAAAAACAAAACCTAAAACAAACATTCATCATCCCGACCATGCAATAATACATATATATAACCTGACATACATTCACACTGACCACACCATAATACATATAACCTAACATACATTCACACTGACCATGCATTAATACATATATATAACCTGACATACATTCACACTGACCACACCATAATACATATAACCTGTATTACATTCACACGGACCACACCATAATACATACAACCTGACATATATTCAGACTGACCACATCATAATACATATAACTAGAGATGGGCGAATTGATTCTAACGAAGTGGAATTCATTACGGGATCGAATGGTTTTGTGGTACCTTCGGGTTGAACGAATGTTTGCTTTTTGATTGATAAAAAAGGCTGCGATGCACTTGGCGTTCATGGGCAAAGAACTCTGGGGGGAAGAAGGGCATACCTAATGACATTGCGGGAGAAAAAGCCAATCAAGCCCGGGGGGATTCTGTGACGTCCCCCGCAAAAAATAAGTCCGGCGCGACCTGGGACTCATCCCGCTCTCTTGTACTGATGGGGGAAAGGGTGCGCCGGGTGTTGTTACTGAAGAACTGATTTTTATAAGCGTTTTTTTGTGGGGGTCTCAGTTGTCTCAAACTGCTTTTCTTAATTTCTATTTCTTTTTTTTGGGGATTGGATTGAAATCCAGTGTGTGTCCACTGCACTGGTATACATTTAAATCCTATCTGTCACAGCCATTGAATATCCAAGGGGATCTAAAACCAGTTCCTGGTATTCATTTAAAGAAACAGCGTTTTTTACAATACAAATACCACTTCATTTTTTGGGTGCTCAAATTTTTGGCGAATTTACTCCAGGAGTTAAATTAAGCGTTTTTTTTTCGCTGTGGTGACTCCAAGAAACCATCATTTTCACCGCCAAAAATTTTTACATTTTTCTTGTAGCCTAATTCACAAGCAAAGGTTTAATTACAATTTTTTCTCTTTTGTGTGGCGTAAAAAAACCCCATTTTAACAAAGCTACAAAGCTAGTAGTTTGTGTGGCTCAATTCTTTGGCGCAATTTCATCCCGGGGGTTTAAATTAAGCTTGTTATTTAGCTTTTTGATCCCAAAAAACCGTCATTTTTTACCGCCAAAATTATCATTTTTTCCTGTACCTAATCACAAGCAAAGGGTTTAAATTTCAATTTTAATTTTTTTTGTGTGGCGTAAAAAAACAGCATTGAACACCTACAAAGCATAGTTTGGGTGCCAATTCTTTGGCGCAATTTACTCGGGGGTTTAAATTTAACTTGTTTTTTCATGGGTGACTCCAAGAAACCGCATTTTCACCGCCAAAATAATACATTTTTCCCGTAGCCTAAATTTCCAACAAAAGGTAATTACAATTTATCTCTTTTTTGTGTGGCAAAAAAACACCCCATTGTAACCGCTACAAAAAAGGGAGTTTGTGGTGGGTCAATTTTTTTGGCGCAATTTACATCCAGGGTTAATTAAGCGTTGTTTTTTCAGCTGTGGGGACTCCAAGAAACCTCATTTTCACCGCCAAATATATCATTTTTCCCGTAGCCTAATTCAAAAAGCAAAGGTTAATTACAAATTTTTTCTCTTGTTGTGTGGCAAAAAAAACACCGCATTTTAAAACGCTACAAAGAGTAGTTTGTGGGCTCAATTCTTTGGGCCCAATTTACACCCGGTTAATTAAGCGTTGTTTTTCAGTGTGGTGACTCCCAAAAAACCGTCCCTTTTTACCGCCAAAAAATTAAATTTTTTCCCTTTGCCTAATTCCAAGCAAAGGTTAATTACTATTTTATCTTTTTTTGTGTGGATAAAAAAACACCGCATTGTAACACATACAAAGCTAGTAGTTTGGGGGGGCTCAATTCTTTTGGGGCAATTTTTCTCAGGGTTAATTGCTTTTTTTTTTCAACTGTGGTGACTCCCAAAAAACCTCAGGGGGGAATCTGGTCAGCAGCCGCCCAGGAAGTTGGTGGGGGGGGAGCCTTTTCGGTGCTGCTGAGCCGTTGTGGTAGGTGGGGGAAACCTTACCTATGAAACTTTGGGCTGGGGCTCTTTTGCTTAGGTTTTTACCATCTACCCCGTAAGTACCCCATGTTTCATCTGCTTTCCCCCGGGGTGGCAGCCCCTGGGGGGGGGCCGGGGAGGCCCAGGCTAAGGATTGCTTTTGGGGGGAGAAATAGTTCTTGGTATTTGTTTTTTTACCACCTGTGACACTGGTGAGGTTTTGGGAAACGCTTTTTCTGACTGTTCCTGTTCCTAGAGACCCC
>JAODAL010024411.1:0-60614 GCA_025379985.1 Phyllomedusa bahiana | reverse complement strand
ATATTTAAACTTTCCTTCTACATGTGATAACCTTGAAACATGAATACACGTATGACACTTCTCTGATAAAAATTACCTTTGAAGCATACTTACCTTGTGTTTGCTGTGGATTTCTAACATTGTTAAAAAAAATTTTAAGCACTGCAATCAAGAATTGTATTGAAAACTAAGGAAAAATTACGGTTTTGTACTTTAAGAGTGTATTCACACATCACAGTCAAATTGGGATTTTTGTAACAACTTTTGCAAAACTTCAATTTTTGTCTTCAAATTACCGTAGTAAAAAAAACCTGACACTAAAAACCTTAACATGGAAATATGCCCTAAACACTGATGTGTTTTTAACATTGCTCTTTTATAGTCAGTTTTCTGCTCTACACAACAACAGGCAAATGTGAATAAGTGATCAGGATATAGTCAGAAATTGGTTTCCATTCATTGACATAGAGCAGAAATCATTTATGATTCTTTGATGCCAAACCTAGGTGTAGAACAGTTAGAACAGCCAAACCAAGGTAAAGGTGGTGCCTGAGCCAGACTTGTGGTATTGGCTCTACACTGCGCCTGTATGTATGACCTGCAGAAGAACAGACCAGGGTAAAGGTGGTGCCTGAGCCAGACTTGTGGTATTGGCTCTACACTGCCCTGTATGTATGACCTGCAGAAGAACAGACCAGGGTAAAGGTGGTGCCTGAGCCAGACTTGTGGTATTGTCTACACTGCCCTGTATGTATGACCTGCAGAAGAACAGACCAGGGTAAAGGTGGTGCCTGAGCCAGACTTGTGGTATTGGCTCTACACTGCCCTGTATGTATGACCTGCAGAAGAACAGACCAGGGTAAAGGTGGTGCCTGAGCAGACTTGTGGTATTGGCTCTACACTGCCCTGTATGTATGACCTGCAGAAGAACAGACCAGGGTAAAGGTGGTGCCTGAGCCAGACTTGTGGCATTGGCTCTACACTGCCCTGTATGTATGATCTGTAGAAGAAAAGCCAGACCAGGGTAAAGGTGGTGCCTGAGCCAGACTGTGGTATTGGCTCTGCACTGCCCTGTATGTATGACCTTCAGAAGAACAGCCAGACCAGGGTAAAGGTGGTGCCTGAGCCAGACTTGTGGTATTGTCTACACTGCCCTGTATGTATGACCTGCAGGAGAACAGACCAGGGTAAAGGTGGTGCCTGAGCCAGACTTGTGGTATTGGCTCTACACTGCCCTGTATGTATGACCTGCAGAAGAACAGACCAGGGTAAAGGTGGTGCCTGAGCCAGACTTGTGGTATTGGCTCTACACTGCGCCTGTATGTATGACCTGCAGAAGAACAGACCAGGGTAAAGGTGGTGCCAGAGCCAGACTTGTGGTATTGGCTCTACACTGCGCGTGTATGTATGACCTGCATAAGAACAGACCAGGGTAAAGGTGGTGCCTGAGCCAGACTTGTGGTATTGGCTCTACACTGCCCTGTATGTATGACCTGCAGAAGAACAGACCAGGGTAAAGGTGGTGCCTGAGCCAGACTTGTGGTATTGGCTCTACACTGCCCTGTATGTATGACCTGCAGAAGAACAGCCAGACCAGGGTAAAGTGGTGCCTGAGCCAAACTTGTGGTATTGGCTCTACACTGCCCTGTATGTATAACATGCAGAAGAACAGACAGGGTAAGGTGTGCCTGAGCCAGACTTGTGCTATTGGCTCTACACTGTCCTGTATGTATGACCTGCAGAACAGACCAGGGTAAAGGTGGTGCCTGAGCCAGACTTGTGGTATTGGCTCTACACTGCCCTGTATGTATGACCTGCAGAAGAACAGCCAGACCAGGGTAAGGGTGGTGCCTGAGCCAGACTTGTGGTAATGGCTCTACACTGTCCTGTATGTATGACCTGCAGAAGAACAGCCCAGGGTAAAGGTGGTGCCTGAGCCAGACTTGTGGTATTAGCTCTACACTGCCCGTATGAATGACCTGCAGAAGAACAGCCAGACCAGGGTAAAGGTGGTGCCTGAGCCAGACTTGTGGTATTGGCTCTACAATGCCCTGTATGTATACCTGCAGGAGAAAAAGGGTCATACATTCTGACTCATTCTACACGGCCTTAAAGCACTTTAGAACTGGCCTATCAGCGCCAACGTTCATACATGTCGCCCAAAGTCTATTAGATAGTTGTAGAACTGTTCATTATACAATGATTAAGCTTCACTTAAAAAGATCACACGGCTCAAATAATGAGAACAGGCTGTAGATTTCCATGTAACAAGTAGCCTTGTTCACACTTGGTGTTGTATCTGTAAAGGTTTTTTATACTAGTTTTTTTATCACAGTTTTCCCATTAAAGTTGCACATTTATTTCTAATACTGCTTTATGGTGAACCGCTTCATACAGGATGTCACAACATGTTGTGAACAAGATCAAATTTTTGGTAAATTATGTTTTATATATCATTATAGAACAATATCAGATATAATGCTCCAGCATCAAAATCTACATCCTGCTGGGGTTGAAAACTGTCAGTTATATGTATAACTGTGGACATTGATGTGGATGGTGACCTGGATCCACACATGGCCTCCATGATAACATTGCACCGGACAGAAATCAGAGACTGGAAACCTCCCATGTTGTCACCAGATTTTCTCCAAACAGACCTGGTAACTACCTTTAATTAGTATAGTCAGCCACACACTGTAGGATGAGCCGCCACGGAATATATACATAAAGCCGCAAGTAGCATATTTTTATGTACATTATTTGCTTATTGCTGATGAGATATTAAATAAATATGAATTGCTGATAATACATTATACCTGCCTTGCCTCTTGAGAAGTCACCAGATTTTGTTACATAAAGATATATATATATTTTTTTTTCTGGTAATTTTTTCTATATAAAACATGATATATATAAAACATAATATAATACTAGACTATACAATCATATATAACACATAGTATATATCACGGGGGTCGCGAGCGCCGCTGCTCCCCGCGATCGCCCCTCTGGCCGCAGGGGGTCCGGCGTGGGTGCCGCTGCTGCCCGCGACCATCCTTCTGCGGCCCTGGGTCCGGCGCCGGGTCACTTACCCGTCCGCGCTCCGGTGAAAGCTGCTCCTGCCTGTTTCCCGGGCCGCCCGCGCGCGTTCCCCCCCTGCTTAAGGCGCCCGCGCGCGCAAAAGCTTCTCTAGATTTAAAGGGCCAGCGTCCCGATAATTGGTCAATTTTCGGGCGCTGGTTCTATTTAAGGAATACGCCCCCAGCACTTCCGTAGTCGTTGGTGTGTTTTCCGTGTGTTTAGAGAGTATTGGAGTTCTGTCTTGATTACCCGTGTACCAGTCCGCTTGCTTACGTTTCCTGACCTCGCCTGTTTGCCGCCTGCCCTGACCGTCTGCCCGTCTCTGACCACGAACCTATGCTGCCTGCCCTGACCTTCCGCCTGTCCCCGACTACGCCTCTGGATTACGTCCTTGTACCACGCTGTACCCCGGCCGCCATCGCAAGCAAGTCACGTCAGGGTAACGACCTGGTAAACCTCACGCCGCAGCAAGTCCATCCCGCTTTTCGGCGGGCTCTGGTCAATCCCGGGGGCTTCTTAGACTCCGCTCCCTGTCGTGGATTAACTATCATCGCTTGCGGTGGTCCAGCGAATCAACCTCTGCATTACAGTATAATACTAGACTATGCAATCATATATAACATATAGTATAATACTAGACTATGCAATCATGTATAACACAGTATAATACTAGATTATTACAATCATATATAACACATAGTATAATACTAGACTATCCAATCATATATAAACACATAGTATAAAACTAGACTTAACAAAATTTAATATATAACACATAGTATAATACTAGACTATACAATCATATATAATACATAGTATAATACTAGACTATACAATCATATATAACACATAGTATAATACTAGACTATACAATCATATATAACACATAGTATAATACTAGACTATACAATCATATATAACACATAGTATAATACTAGACTATACAATCATATATAACACATAGTAGAATGCTAGACTATACAATCATATATAACATATAGTATAATACTAGACTATACAATCTATATAAAAACATAGTATAATACTAGACTATACAATCACATATAATACTTTGTATTAAAACTACACTATACAATCATATATAATACAATGTATAATACTAGGAAATATACTATCATATATAACATATATTATAATACTAGACTAATCTATCATGTATAACACAGTATAATACTAGGCTATACAATCATATATAACACATAGTATAATACTAGACTATCCAATCATATATAACACATAGTATAATACTAGACTTTACAATCATATATAACACATAGTATAATACTAGATATACAATCTATATAACATATAGTATAATACTAGACTATACAATCATATATAATACATAGTATAATACTAGACTTTACAATCATATATAACACATAGTAGAATGCTAGACTATACAATCATATATAACACTATAGTATAATATAGACTTACAATCATAATAACACATAGTAAATACTAGACTATACAAATTACATATATACATAGTATATACTGACTGTACAATCTATATACACTAGTATAAAATAGACTATACAATCATATATAACATATAGTATAATACTAGACTATACAATCATATATAACATATAGTATAATACTAGACTATACAATCATATATAACACAGGATATTACTAGACTATACAATCATATATAACACATAGTATAATACTAGACTATGCAATCATATATAACACATAGTATAATACTAGACTATACAATCATATATAACACATAGTATAATACTAGACTATACAATCATATATAACACATAGTATAATACCAAACTATACAATCATATATAACATATAGTATAATACTAGACTATACAATCATATATAACATATAATATAATACTAGACTATACAATCATACATAACACATAGTATAATACTAGAGTATACAATCATATATAATATATAATATAATACTAGACTATACAATCATATATAACACATAGTATAATACTAGACTATACAAACATATATAACACACAGTACAATACTATACTATACTATACAATCATGTAAGACACTTGTTATAATATATAGTATAATACTAGACTATACAATCATATATAACACATAGTATAATACTAGACTATACAATCATATATAATACATACTATAATGCTGTGACATCCAAATCTTCTGCAGTTCTCACCATAGATCTGATTTTTGTTAGACGACTTTAACCTACAATTAATTCTTTCTAGTAAATCAGCGTCTTATGGTCGCAGCGCTGCACCAGGTCATGTGATACAGCGTCAGCGCTTTTATTATAATATGTGATGTGATCTGATAAGAGCAGATGATTGATGGGATTTATTGTTAATATGTATGATTTGGGTGATATTAAAACAATGATAATAAACATGGCGTCTGCCTGTCGTTCTTTCCTGTGACTGGCGATGGTGCGTTGTCTGTGAGACTGCACCACCGCGGGCACATCTGCCATCTGCAGACTGGGAGAAAATCTTCCTGCTGGAACCCCCAGTGGTCAAGGAAATAGTGTTTTTGCCCCTGTAGATTTGTTCTGTGCTTCTCAATCAAAGTTAATAAAGACAAATAGTACACGGGGCCACAGGGAAGAGTTTTTACATGGCCCCTGCCATGTTTAAAGTTGTGAGTAGATGGATAGTAGAGGAGCACAGTACATTCTTGACAACAATTAAAATGTAATAGTGGTTTAAATTTAAAAAAAGAGGAATCTCAGGCTCTGCTAGTGCAGAACTGCATGAAAGTCCTAAACCTTCATACCTGTCTCTTCCATCAGGGGCTCTTGTCATCTACCTCATACGTCTACCTGATGAAGTGGTTAATGTCTTGCTCCAAAAAAACTAAAGAACATCCAGTTCCTGGTTGGTCAAATGGTGAAAATACAAAACCAGTTGGATCAGTGGAACAATCAGATAACAGATCTTTTCTGGGAAAATTGTCTTAGTATTCAGTGAAACCCCCGGTGGGCCCCAAGCGCTGGTGGGCCCCGGATGTAACGCTGCTGCTACTGGGGGCCCAGCTGCTGCATCCTACCTCAGAACCTCCAGGCCCCAAGTAGCAGCAGCGTCCGGGCACGGGAGTCGAGGGCTAATGTCCTCGATTCCCAGGACTGCGCGGTCTTAGCGGTGGCTTTCTGCTCCACTATTCAGCTTGGTAGGCCTATAATATGTTAATGAAAATTCACAATGTCCAGCACTCAGTAACAGATTGGTGCTAGTGGAAATGAGATTTGCAACTCAAAATACAGTTGTCATGATCATTCCCAACAGACCCTCAGCTTTGAGCTCTGGTCGCCGGCCATGGCCGTTGCGACGAGAACCCTAGTTTCTTACCTGATGCTTTGTATTTGTATTCACCAGTGTGAATTCAGTCTTCTTTCTCTGCTTGCTTAATTGATTCCTGGCCAACACCTGTGGCCAGGAATATTCCAGCACTCCTTTAGTTAAACTGTTTCTCCTTTTGATTGATAGCCTTGTTTTCCTACCCGGTCTTCTGTTTCTTCAACCATTCACCTTTGTCCTTGGTTTTCTAGTCTGGTATATAAGGGCTATTGTATCACTTACCTTCGCCTGCTGTATTAGGTTCTTTCTGTTCATATAGCTAGCCCTCTCTCTTGCTGGATTTCCTTGTTACCTGACTTTGCCTTGTTTTCTGACTACTCTTCTGCCTCCTGATTTTGTACCACGTCTCCCAACAGTTGCCGACCTTGCTCATCTGACCTTCCGTTTTGTGTTCTGTGTCCGTTTGTCTGTGTCTGCACTTATTTAGTGTAGTTCTCAGTCTTCAGGTTGTGGCCGACCTATTAAGGAGTCGGGTTCCCCCCAAAGTGAGGGACAGTGGTTGGGACCAGCGTCAGGACCTCACTCTGTTTGTGTCTGCTCGTGCACCCTTGACCAGTCCCTTACAACAGTACTAAAATAATATAATTCCACAGCACACACAAGGGTCTTTTGCTTTTAAGTGCAATATTTATGAGGATCTAGTGCACTGATGGCGAACCTTTTAGAGACCGAGTGCCCAAACTGCGACCGAAATAACCTTAGTTACCACAAAGTGCGGACGACGTCAGCACGAAGCAGGGAGGTGATGTCAAGAAGCGGGGCCGCACAACAATTAATACGAGAGATGTGACGGCCGCTTAGCCCATCCCTCTGCCATATTTCAACTACACAGTGTCCATATAGTGGTAGATGCAGTGTACACAGGTGCTCAGCAGACAGTTGACTGAATAATACCACAACACCACAACAACTTAGTGACTGAAAAATACAACAACACCACAACCACATAGTGAATGAATAATACCACCACATAGTGACTGAATAATACCGCCACGTATCACCACCACAAAGTGACTGAATAATGCCGCCACACCATGACCTCATACCACCACCACATACTGACTGAATAATACCTCCACACTGAATATAAACCATTACACTTTGCACACATATAAGAGATTACATTTCAGGCACATTTAGTGACTCACAGGTGACATTTCTCCGATGAGTTGTTCACATTCTGGTTTCTTCTCCATTCGGTTCACACCTTCATGATGACTTCTCTCGACCAACACTCATCCCTGCAGATTTGGACACACATATCTAAGAATCCTCAGTTTTCCAGCAACTCCTTACTTATAGGTATATAGGTCCCCTCAATTAGGCAGGTATATAGATATATGTCCCCTCAATTAGGAAGGTGTATAGATATATTTCCCCTCAGTCAGGCAGGTATATAAATATAGGTCCCCTCAGGCAGACAGGTATATAGATATAGGTCCTCTCAGGCAGTATACGGGTCTCCACAGGCAGTATACAGGTCCCCACAGGCAGTATATAGATAGCTCCCCACAGGCAGTATATTTCTCCCCACAGGCAGTACAGCTCCCCACATGTATATATAGATTAGCTCCCCCTCAGGCAGTATATAGATTAGCTCCCCCTCAGGTAGTATATAGATTAGCTCCACCTCAGGCAGTAAATAGATTAGCTCCCCCTCAGGCAGTATACAGATAGCTCCCCCTCAGGCAGTATATAAATAGCTCGCTCCCTATAGGCACCAATAAAAATAATAACATTAATACGTACCTTACCTCTTTCCCAACGTGCTCCTCTTCTGCCTATCACTGGCGGAGTGATGACGTTATCACGCCGCCAGCGCTAGGACACTCCTCCGGCAGTTCCTCAGCTGCACAGCCCGTGACGACTGTGCGGCCGAGGAGAGACAGCGTCGCGATGATGTAACTACATTGCGTCGCTGCCCAGATGAGCACCACGAGGCCACCGCGGACTTTCAGTGCTGTTATACCTAGGGCCTACCGGAGGCTCCAGGTCTGATATGTAACGCCGCACGGTCACTCGCGCCTCCCAGCTGCTGCCACCTCCCGTGCCGCGGACCGGGGGTCCGGGCCCTAGGCGCAGCCACCCCAGCATGCGCTGCGCCACTACTTACCTGGCTGCATCCACTTCCTCCTTCAGCGCCATGATGCAGGCATGCTTCTGCCTGCACTATCCCGGCCGGCCACTATGGCCGCCGCGGAGCAGCTTCTTTGATTTAAAGGGACTGCACCTAATTTGGGGCTTTCCCTTTCCACCTATGGCCTTTGAGCTTGGGCTTTATAGGTATGCCCCTTCCTGCCGGGGGCGCCCAATTGTTGGGCCCCCCGCGTTAGCAACTTTTCTGCGTTTCTGGGTTTCCCTTCTACTGTTCTGCATCCTACCCCTTTTGCCCTGCCCTGCAGTCCTCCCTTTCCCCGCCCCTGCCTATTCAAGTACCACGCTCCGGGTGTTCCAGTGCCTCTCACCGGCTTCGGCTGCACCGCGGGTCCTGCGTCGGGGTAGCGACCGGGGGGTTTCCCGCACAAAGCCCTTCCGCCTTGCGCGGCCCGTGAAGACGGGGGGCCCCCTTTAAGCCCTCCTTTCCCCCCGCAGTTCCCAACTCCTGGGGTGAACCAGGGATCCACCTCCCGCCGCTGACGGTCCGACAGAAAAATTTGGGCCAGGACCCGCCGACAACCCTTTACCAACACAGAAGCCTCGGGCTGAAATTACGCGCCGGGCGCCGTCAAAGCAACCTTCGCCATGCCCAAACCTTGCGGCCGACTCCCAAACCCCGGCGCCCCCCCCCACCTGCCCTCCATTCCGGTTCTCCGTCCGTCCCGCAGCATCAAGCAGTTCCCTCCCTGACCTGCCTCTGCCACCTCGCTACTAGGGGGACCCCAAAGGGCCTCCGGGATTCCTAAAACCATGCACATCCACTTCGGGGTCCTGCACCCCAAATTTCGCCCTGATCGGGCTAAAGGGCTTTCTTTATTTCCTCCTCTCCGGTAAAGCATTTCCTGGGGAACACCTCTGGGGGAAACGTGGGATCCGCTGACAGCCAACTAGCGAATTTCCTTCCCCCTTTTTCCGCAAGGTATTTGAAAGCCGGGACGAGCCCCCTCGCTCCCTTTTCCCCTTCTTCGTCTCCACAAAGGTGACCTCAGTGGGACAGTATCTGTACAATTCCCGGGACCTAACCTCAATTTTGTCCGGGAAAAAACGAGGCCCGGTCCAACCTTCGGGGAGGGGTTTGGCCGTCGTATTAAGGATGAACTACGGTGCGTCCCTTTCCCACCACCAACCCCCCTCACCTTGAGCCTTCCTTTCCAAACTAAAGGATTCCTTAAACAAATTTAAATCCCCCTGGGCCCCTCGCCGCACCTTCTTACCCCCCGACCTGTCCCCACAACGGGACCCAAATTAATACCCACCTTTTCGGGGAAAAAACCCCCCCGAAACCCAAAGGGACTCTGCCTCTATTTCGGTGCCCAAAAACATCGCGTAGGGATGCCCCCTTGCGCGGGGAAACTACAGAGCCTAGGCTTCGGGGGGGCGCCTCCAAAAAGGGCATTGACCATGGGAAAACTAACCTTTTTCCCCTTTTTCGCCTTATTGCCCCGGACTTCCGGGAAATTAAACCGCCGGGATTACCCTTTGCCATACCCCTTGGGGACAAGTCTTTCCGCTTTCCTAATAAACCTCTCCGTTGAAGCACCCTTTTAAAGGCATGGGGCTTCTTCCCTTGTCTTGACCCCCCCCCCCTTTTTGGGGTTTTCCCCGGGAACCACAGCCCCTCATTGCGGGGAAAGGGGCGAAGTCACTCGTTGGGGCACCGTGCCACTCCCTTGTATTTTGGGCACCACGTCCCAACTTTGGTGGGTGCCTCTACCCTTTTCCCACCGTTCCTCCCTACATCAGGTCTTCCCTTCATACCGTGAGTTTGCGGACGTTTCTGCAAGAAAAGCAGAATTTCTTCCTCCTCACCGACCCTACGATTGTCCTATAGAGCTGCGGGGCCAGGACTACCCCCCCCGTGGTAGAGTGAACCCCTTGTCCCGCCGGAAACTGAGGCCATTTTGGGCGTATATCAAGGAAAAAACTGGAAAAGGGTTTTAACCGCAAGTCTTCATCCCCGCAGGGCGGGGCTTCTTTTTTGTCGAGAAGAAGGAGGTTTCCTTGCGACCGTGCAATAGACTACGAGGCCCCTCATAAATCACTATCAAAAATCGCTACCCATTCCTTGATTTGGGACTCTTCGATGGGAAATCCAGGGAGCCACAGTCTTCTCCAAGCTCATCCCGGGCGCTTACAATCTTATCCGAATACGCGAGGGGACGAGTGGAAAACCGCCTTTAACACCCCGATGGGCTTAAAATCTGTCATGCCCTTTGGGCCTTTGCAATCCCCCGCTTATTTTCAAAAAATTTCTAAAACATCTTCCAGACCTTCCTACCACTTTTTAATTTTGCCCTACTTGACGACATCTTGACACCCCCCGGGGATGAAAAACCCCCATGGGGCTCATTTTCGTCTGGACTCTCCCCCCCTTAGACCAACCACTCTCCCCCAATTGGAGAATGCTATTTGAACGAACCTTTTTTTACCCATTCCGGGGTACATAATCTCTCCCAAAGGGTCTTCTAATGGATCCTAAAAATCTTGGGCAGATGAACGGGCCCCTCCTTCGGTCTTCAGCATCCAGCGTTCACCGTTTCCCAACATTACCCCCCAATTTATCCACATTTTTCCACGCCATAGCCTATTGCCCTCTTTACCAAAAAGGCAAACCCTCGCTAGGACCTCGGGGGCTAAAGACCCTTTCCCCGGTTTTAAAGGGCACCTTTCCTCCGCCTCTGGCTTCACCGCCCAACCCTGAACCCCTTTTTTCTGGAATTATGCGTCCCATCGGAGCTGGAGCGGTCCTCTACAAAAAATCCAAAGGCAAAATTCGTCACCTGTGGCTTCTTTTCAAAGACCTTCTTGGGCCCCGGAGAAAAACTACTCCATTGGGGGCAGAGAACTTCTGGCGATCAAATTGGGCCTGGGTAATGGGGGAACTTTGAGGGCGCTTTACATCCTTTGACCATCAAAACGATCATAAAACCTCTTTTACCTACAAACCAAAACGTTTTTAATCCTCAAAAGGCCCCGTGGCCTTTTTCCCTTCTTTCAACTTTATCCTCCATTTCCGGCCACCCGAAAAAATTTTCAAGGCCGATGCTCTGTCCCGGGGAAAAAATCCTCCCCACTCTGAATTTGAAAACCCCATAATGTCCCCCCCAACCCTGGTTCCCTGCCGCACCCGTACGGTTGGGGAAATTCCACCTGGGAAGACCTTTGTGCGTCCCCCCCTGAGGGAAACGCATTTTTGCCTGGGTCACGCCCCAAAGTGGCCATTCATGCGGCTAACTAAGTCTCCCGCCTCATCGCACGTCACTACGGGGGCCCTCCCTGCACTGATGTCAAGGGTTTTTGGGCCTTGCCCTAATTGTTGCCCCAATTAAGAGCTCTGTCTTCGACCTCTGGGGACTGTTGCCCCTTTCCCTACCCAAAAAACCTGAGCCCACATCCTAGGACTTTGGACGAACCCCCACCCCCCCAAAGGGGTTCGGTTTCTGGGTCTGTGGGGCCGATTCTCCAATGGCGCATTTCACACCCCCCCAGGGCCTCCTTCGGCTCCCCAACGGCTTCATTGTTTTACAGCACATCTTCCTTTGATGGACCTCTAACACGTTCTGATAGAGGGGAAAAAATTCCCCTCGCTTCGGCTGCCCTGTTTCCCTGCTGGGAATTTAAAATTGGATTTCTCATCTGCAATCACCCAATCAATGGCCAAGTGGAACGGATCAACCAATCCGGTGAACACCTGCCCAATTTATTTTTTTGCCCCAAACGATTGGGGGTTTTCTCTGCTCCCTGGGCGGGGGTTTTGCCTACAACAAACCACACATGATCCTCGGAGTCCTCCCTTCTAGGGTGTTTGGTCAAAACCTCGCTTCCTCTGCCATGTCTGCCTCTCTAATTCCGCTCCAACGACCTAGTACGGGGCTTTTCCCCAAATTTGGCGACTCACCCTCAAAAATTTTTCAGCGGCCACCCTTTAAGGCGAAGCTGACAAAGCCAGACCCCCTACTTACCAACCGGGGAAAAAGTTTTGGCCCCTTTCCAAAAACATCCGCCTCCGAGTGCCAATTTTAAAGTTTGCAACCACGCAACTTGTCCCTTTTTGCGTTCTACGACAGATTAACCCGGGATCCTCCAAACCCGCTTGCCCCCCTCCCTCCGCACCCCAATTCATTTCAGTGTCTCCCTGAAACCGGAAATTTTCCCAAACGGTATTCCGCAAAGTTTTTCCTTTTCCCCCACCCCAAAAACCGAAAATATCTACGAAGTTAAAGAAATCCTGGACAAAGAACTTCCCCCCAGAGGCAAATTTTTTTTCCTTCCTCGTGGATTGGAAGGGCTAAGGCCCAGGAAGGTCCCCGGGGGCCTCAAGAAAACTCAACGCTCCCCCTCTCATCCACTTTCATAGCTCCGGGGTTCTAGAAGAAGGCCCTAAGGGGGGGTACGAAAGCCGCCGCCCCGCGCCCCTCCCACTGCGCCAACCTCCCGGGCCGCGGACCGGGCGTCCGGCCCTAGCGCAGCCCGCCCCCAGCGCGCCCACTACTTACCTGGGGCATCCAGCTTCCCCTTCAGCCATGATGCGGCTATGTTCGCCGCACTAACCCCGGGGGCCACTATGGGGCCCCCCCGCCGAGCGCTTTTTAATTTAAAAAAAGGGACTGCACCTAATTGTGCTCCCTTTCCAAAACCCATGGCCTTTGACTTGGGCTTTATAGGGATGCCCCCTCCGCCGTCGGGGGCCCCCAAATTTTGGGCCCCGCGTTAGCAACTTATCTGCGTTTCTGGCTTTCCTCGACTGTTTTTGATCCTAGTCTCGCCCTGCCCTGTCATCCGCCCTTGCCCTCCGCCCCTATTCAAGTACCACCCCTCCGGGTTTTCCCTCCTCCTACCCCGGGCCCTTCAAAACCGCTTCGCTCGGGGGACACCGGGGTTCCCCGCGCGCCCTCCTCCTTCTCGGGCCCTAAGCAATTTAAATCCTTCCCCGGGTATTTTCCCAAACCTACGGGACCTGGGGTCCACCTCCCCCTTTTGCGAGCGGTTTCCTGACTTTTATACTTAAACCCGAAAAAAGCCCTTTCCCCGCGCGGCAATCCGGTCACAGTGCAAGGAACCCACGAGTGGGGACCTGGGCAAAGCGTGCCAGCAGGATGCCCTGATCCACCGCTGACAGTGAATACAAAAAATTTTACAGTACATTAATTTCATAAAAAGTTACAACAAAAGGGTAGAGTCGGGACAATGTATCTGTGTAGACGTTTTTGGGTTGGGTTAACAACCCCTTTCAATAACACTAAAGGAAAAAACAAACAACTGAGATCTCAGCAAAAGAGAAACAAAAGTAGGAGGAGAGGAAAAAAGGTAATATGTACAAAAAAAAGCTACAGGGTAAAAAAGAGGAGAAACCAGGAAGGGAGAAAACAAAAAAAAGGGGGGGGGGGGAATGAAGAAAAGGGGGAAAAAGGATAAAGAAAAGAGAATAAGGAGGAGAGAAGGTGAAAAGTGGAGTTGAAGGAATGAGAACAAAGGGCTACATATATGAAAACTGTCTAGGTCTAAACTCACTTTGGTGCCTGTTAGGAAAAAGCCCACCCCACCGGCCCACTTGAGGGTCGACGGCCTGACTTGGGGTGTATCGTGACGTTGCGCTGCCCCCTAGGGGTACACAAGGTCAACCAGATACTGTTCCACTGTTAACCCCTGCCCACACGGGCACAGGGAGACAAACAAGCTGCAACCAGTTCTCTCGTTTGGTTATAAGACCGATCCGTTACCGACTTATAACAGGGCCAGGAACCAACCTTGGTGTAGCTATATACTATAGACCGAGTACTAGGCGTGTGTGGCCGATGATCAAGACAGACTAACTCAGATTAAAGTTTATAGATTTAATTAGCCTTGGAGGGCACACTAGACAAATATATACAAAAGGATAATAATATACAGATAAGAGTCAGAGGTGCAAATATAAGTATGGTTACAGACAAAGGCAGTAAAATGTGTCCAGTTACCTTTGGTGTTCGTTCAACAAGGTGAACTTATGTGGCCTGGCTTCTGTGTGTGGATGCTCCAGGAAATGCTCTTAGGTACCCCCCTCCATGGATCAACAGTTGAGCACACCCGGGCCCCTGCTTAGATCTGTGAGGGGACAGCCCATGTGTCTGCCCCCTACACGCCCCCACACAACCCTGGGACGGTCTATGAACTCCTCCCATTCTGGTCATGCAGTTTCTGACAGAAACACAAAAATGGACCATAACGCGGCAGGGCATTGGCACAGAACCGAGCCGGTGCCACCTTCAGAACCGGCTGGACCTAAACTACGCCCGGGAATCAGACACCCCTATCCTATGGACTCCCTAGGTCCAATTCTGCATATCTCAGTCCCCCTGCCTCATGCAAGCATGGGAGTGGTGGCTATGTGTGCGGGGAGTTCCATATTTTAAGATATGAACTCGCCATGGACCAGTTATGAACGGATCGCCTATAAATCTATATGAAATATCGGAGACGTGGTGGCTGGGTTGAATTAGTTCAAGTCTTTGAAGCTTGGGGGTTTGAGGCAGCATGTGTCTTGGGGCTAATTAATGGAAATTAGGGTTCTTTTGAGGTGTCCACATCTCCTGCTGTGCGAACTTCCTATAGAAGAGCATTTCCAATGGGTCTTGACTGTGCTGATTAACATGTAAATTGAGCTTTCCTAGGGGCTGGGAGCCATCTGTGAGATCTGACTAAATACGAAATTGATTTTGCTCACAGTGCCCATAGCAACCAATTAGAGTGACCCTTTCATTTCAGATAGTGCTCTGGACAAATGAAAGGAGCACACTGATTGGTTGCTATACATACATGTGGCATACATGTGGCCCAAAGTGTTAGAATAAGATTGGGAAATAGAAGTCGTGAGGGAAGAGCAAAGGACCAGAATGGGGGAAAAATGTTAAAAGACAAGGAGATATATGTGGGTGGTATAGACATGAAATAGAAATGGGCTAGAAATAGAGTATCCAGGTAGAAAAATGAGGGTCAATGCTTACCATGATATATGGAGACTATAAATCCAGTATGGAATGAAGTGGTAGCCAAAAAAGAAGGGCAAAAGAGAGCAGATATGCTACATTAGTGGTAGGAAAAAAGAAGAGGAACAACGGACCAACAGTAAGCCAAATGCAGTGAAGATAAGGAATGGAAGGAAAAGATGAGATAGGGTGCTTACCACTAGTAAGCCGCCTAATGGAGAGCCTGTAGGTAAATGGTAAGTATGCAAAGAATAATTAAAATGTATATATACACCGAAAGGTATATACATTAAGAGCAAGCATAAGGTACTCCCGAGAGCTAAGGGAACGCTGTGTGCAGCCAGGGAAATGTCGGTGGTATTGGCGGTCTAGCGTGTGGCGTGATGTGCGGCGTTATAAGGAGACAAATGCAATTGCGCATTGGTGAAAGACTGGAAAGAAAAAGGAGTCTAGTGCGCCTACAAACTCACAGACACATTAAGAAATGAATCCTTATTGATTGTGCAACAGGGTTGTTTCTAAGGGAAGGTGGAGCTCAGGACCACCCACGTCGCCCACTCCACCATTCACTGCACTCGGTGCCCCGGGCAGTCGTCCGTCCTGCCAACCCCTAGGAACGATCCTGACTATATGGCAACACTTGTGCCTATTGGCTGTGATGTATTTGGTGCTGGAATGAGATGCAGACAATATAATGTGTAAACTGCTGACACTTGTATTTTTTTGGTCTCCCAGCCAACAGTGTAAAATATTTCACTGCTTAGACTCTGATTCCAAGCAGAACCTGCAAATCCTGAAGAACTACAATCCCATCATGTGTATTTGATGTAACATTCATATATTTTATTACATTTTGATTTCTTTTTGAGATTATTCTGGTAATTTGTATAACACATACTATTATACTAGACTATACAGTCTTATATAATACATAGTAAAATGCTAGTCTATACTATCATAATACATAGTATAATACTAGACTATACAATCAAATATAACACATAGTATAATACTAGACTATACAATCATATATAACATATAGTATAATACTAGACTATACAGTCATATATAATACAAAATATAATGCTAGGCTATACTATCATAAATAATACATATTATAATACTAGACTATACAATCAAATATAACACATAGTAAAATAGAAGACTATACAATCATATATAACACATATAATACTAGACAATACTATCATATATACAGTAATACATAGTATAATACTAGTCTATACAATCATATATAACAGAGTATAACACTAGATTATACAATCATGTATAACACATAGTATAGTACTAGACTATACATTCATATATAACTCATAGCATGATACTAGACTATACGATCATATAAAACACATAGTATAATACTAGACTATACAATCATATATAACACATAGTATAATACTAGACTATAACATCATATATAACACACAGTATTATACTAGACTATATAATCATATATAACACATAGTATAATACTAGACTATACAATCATGTGTAACATATAGTATAATACTACACTATACAATCACATATAAAACATAGTACAATAACAGACTATACAATTATAGATAATACATAGTACAATACAAGACTATACAATCATATATAGCAAATGGTATAATACTAGACTATACAATGATATATAACACATAGTACAATACTAGACTATACAATGATATATAACAAATAATATAATACCATACTATACAATCATATATAACACATAGTATAATGCTAGACTATACAATCATATATAACACATAGTATAATGCTAGACTATACAATCATATATAACACATAGTATAATACCAGACTATACAATCATAGATTATATATAGTGTCAGAAAAACAGCCCGCACCCACTCGAGGGTCTGACTGGGCGGAGTATCGTGACGTTGCTCTCCCCTTAGGGATGCACAAGGTCAGACAAATGCGGTTTTCCAGTTAACCTCTGTCCACATGGCACAGGAAGACCCAGGGAGTGCGAGAGGATACCCCACTTGCCCACAACCCTGAAGGGCTGGGAGAGATCTGTTTACTCACACTGGTTAAACAGAGCTCTGTCAGCCCAGAAGATGGCCACCAGTTCCTTGTTGGTTATAAGACTGGGTTTCTCTCTTCCTAAATTCCCTACAAACACAGGAGTGACGGCGAAGCATTTGGGAAGTTTCATATTTGAAAATATGAAACTGGGGTGGACCTGTGATGCACGGTTCTCCCATAAATCCTTATGAAACATGGGCACCACTCAGACTCATGACTGTTTGCTAACCCCTTTGTTGTTCAGGTCTGTGAACAGGGTCCTGGGCAAGGTGCTAACAAAATTAAATGCCAATGCTTTGAACCTTAGACCCCTGTTGGGATGGGCTCCTACCTGGCTATGAAGTAGTTAGGTCTAAATGGAGGACATATGCCTTTTGCCTAATTGATAGCTTCCTGAAGGACATTTATTTCACAGCGAAAGGGGGGGGGGGTAATTGAGTGACTCTTGCAGCCTGACTCAATTTGACGCCGGGGGGTTGACTTGTCATCTTTCATCATTTTTCTCATCTTTCATCATGTATAACACAGTGTAATACTAGACTATACAATCATATATAACATATGCTATAATACTAGACTATACACTCATATATAACATATGCTATAATACTAGACTATACAATCATATATAACACATAGTATAATACTAGGCTATACAATCATATATAATACATAGTAAAATACCAGACTATACAATCTTATATAATACATATTAAAATACCAGACTATGCAACCATATATTATACTGTATCATTGTAAGAAGGCTAAAGATAGGTATGGTAGTTACATGATCATGTTTAGTAAAATTGTAGGATTAAATGTCTGACTTGAAGGGTTTTTTATTTTCATCCTGTTTTAAAAACTGTATCTGTCAGGGCACAGGGGTAAAAGGGAGGAATTTTAAAGGGCACAAGAGGACACAATAAAGAGGGCAGGGAATTAGTTCCCACCGCCAACCTCACTTAAAGAAAAAGGGAACAAAAAAGAAGATGTCACAATAGCACAATCTGTCTCAAACACACACTCAGACCCCAACGCATACTGGACAACATTGGGGGTGGCAAGAGTATGCAACTCCAAAGCCCAATCTCATACACGCCTCTCACTGAGTCTATACATTGAGCAGCACGCATACCGTGAAACGAATAACACCCCTAGGAACACTCTCACTGCCACCACCTTTCAAAAGAGTGAAAGGACTCTTAACTACATGTAATCTACTCCAATCTCTAGCATATACTCAAACTCGTATATATTTTGTTTACGTTATGGCAACAACTAAAAACTATTAACGTTTTAGTCTTTAATATAAAGGTACAATGCTTAATTAGAAAATTTACAAAATAAAATACATACATACATACAAAAATGTACACAATAGTATAAAAAAGGTATAAAATAACCAAAAACAGACCTTTACCAATTGGATCCATAAAAGGTCCTGCTGAGGAGCACAGTTTGAAGACAAATGGATAGACCTACACTCTAGTATCTCCTGGTTCTGATAATGGTCTGTGACACCTCAAGGTGCTTTAAGAAAACATCAGAACCCCCTCAGCCCTCTTCCTGCTTAGGTGACTAAGGGGGACAGCTATTTACATGCAGGGGAAACAAAAAAAAAGCCATAATTCGAGGCTCTGTCATGACTCCTTCTACGAGTCTCTTAGCCAAAAATTGCGATCTCCAAGTTCCCAAATATAAATTTACCAGATTTGAATAGGGAAGATTCATAACTTGGGCCGAAATTCAGTTCTGTGTTTTACTAATCCTTGCGTTTGATATAGGAGGAGTGGCTGGGCTCCTTGGCAATTAGCACATAAATTAGTTATTGGAAAATATGAATTATGGTCAAGATTTGTTTGATATATAATTTTTATTTTGTCTAATTTCGATGTGCAGAGCTACCTAGAGATTCTGGTGATGGATATTCTGCCTCTCCTATTCCTTTATACACCTTCCCTCATTAGTACATCTGTGTTAATTGGAGTAGCTGCAAAAATTACCTGTTAGGACTGCACATGCTAAATATCCACTTTACCTTTGTCCAGGAACATATAATGTGGATTGATGGTAAACATTAAAGCGGTAGCTCACTGAGAATAACGGTGACCCAGTCTGAATGAGTTTCATGCATTACATCCTTCTGTGTTTATGGGATTTAAAAATATACTGAAATAAAAGGCACTTTTGGAGTCTTTAGGGGAGAATAGCCTAAAAACAACCTACCTTGTACAGATGCATGAAGACTACCATACAGCTCTGTAGTACACATGGGATTCAACACACCACAGGACAGTCTCCGTACAGTGTACATGAGACGGAAAGGTAATTTTTTATTTTTTTTTTGGAGGGGGGGGGGGGGCTTTGCAAAGACTCTGTTTTAGTCTTGCAAATATCGTCTTCCTTTTTGGAAGGAGATATGTTTGGATAATAACCAGGTACAGAATTTTTAAATGAAGGTACACGAGCTTATAAAGCCAAGTTACAACAAACACTATTGTCAAGCGGTATCGTCTATGTACATACAGTAATACTGACTTCTGAGGGTCTATTGGGCACTATTGGTTTCTGTCGTGAAATGGGTCCAGTTCCACCTCAGTGGGTGTCGAGTGGGGTGTACATTTTGGGAAGTAAGACATTTAAAGGAGACTCTAACATGTCATCTCTGCATGTCCAGTGCTCTCTGTCACAGGAAATTCATGTGATGTCATTAATGATGTCATGGTTCCTCCCAGGAACCGTGAAAGTGCAGCAGTTTCCTGTATTATTTCAGTTCCCTGTCAAAGTACATAGGAGTCATAATGCCACCAAACCATGAGAATTTACAGGCACAATAACAGCTGTAGTAAAATATTAATTTACTTGGGGCATGGGAGAAGGAGTTAATAATCAGTCCAATAATGTCCCCCTGTTAAAGGACCCTGCGCCAGTTGGGAAAGGTAATTATTTTTACTGAAACAAATCCAATAAGGATTAAACAGTCCAAAGCCATCATCGTAAAATATAACAAAATTTATTGAAAATCTTTTAAAAAAACAAGGTCAGTCCAAGCTGATGCGTTTCAGGTTGAAACAGGCTTATTTGTATCATTCAGCTTGGACTGGTCTTGCTTTTTAATAGATTTTCAAAAAAATTAGTTATATTTTACGGTGCTGGCTTTGGACTGCTTAGTCCTTATCGGATTTATTTGTGGCCAGAGGCCTCTTGGATTTGCCGTGCAACATCACATCAAACAAGAAGAATTCGAATAGGTGAGCTGTCTGAATTTGTCAATATTGCTTTAGTGAAACAAACTGTTTCCTTCATTAGATCTGCAGCTTTCAGCTTCTTACTTTATATCTGGGTGGGTGAAGTCTCTTATAAAAATTACCTTATTGTGATTTATTGCATCAGATATTTGGCTTAGTAGCAGATTTCCTGCCTCGTTATACTCGGAGTCCTATAGCAGACAAGCACCACCTTTCCCTACGTGAATCACATCCCTGGTTTTCTGAGCCTTCCAGGACTTTACTTTCATTTCTTCCTTCTGCTGTCAGCGATGGCGTCTGCTGCTCTGAGAAAGGAGCTGGAATGTTCAATCTGTCTGAACCTTTATACAGATCCTGTAACCCTGAGATGTGGACACAACTTCTGCCGGGTCTGTATTGATCAGGTCCTGAATACTCAGGACGGCTCTGGAGTTTATTCCTGTCCTGAATGTAGAGTAAAGTATCAGGAACGACCTGTGCTGAAGAGGAACATAACTCTGTGTAACATAGTGGAGAACATCTGGTCTACTCAGCCACATCAGGAAGAAACCAAGATCTTCTGCACTTACTGTGTGGACTCTCGTGTACCTGCTGTGAAATCCTGTCTGATGTGTGAGGCTTCTCTGTGTGATAAACACCTGAAAGTTCACAGCAAAGGAGCAGAACACGTCCTGACTGAGCCCAGCACCAACCTGGGGAATAGGAAATGCTCCGTCCATAAGAAAATCCTGGAATATTACTGCACTGATGACGCTGCTTGTATCTGTGTGTCCTGCAGCTTAGCTGGAGTACACCGGAGACACCGGGTGGAGATGCTGGATGAGGCCTCTGAGAAAAAGAAGGGGAAACTGAGAAATGTTCTGCAGAAACTGATCACAAAGAGAGAGAAGACTCAGAAAAGAGTCCGAAGTCTGGAGGACCAGAGGAGAAAATCTCATGAGAAAGCATCTGGAGAAGCCGAGAGAGTCACTGCCCTGTTTATAGACATCAGGAGACGGCTGGACGACCTGGAGAAGAGGGTCCTGAGTGAGATCTCCAGGCAGGAGGAGCAGGTGTCACTGTCACATGTCATCCAGAAGCTGGAAATAAGAATGACGAGCTGTACAGGAAGATGAGACACAATGAGGAGCTGTGTTACTTGACGGATCCACTGACTGTCCTACAGGAACCAGACACAGGTGACTTGTATGATCCTGAGGAGGAGGGAGGTGATGAGGACACATTTGAATATCATGGAGGTGATTGGAGTGTGGAGTGGATCCCACACATATCACACACATTAGCTGATATAAAAAAAGATGTAAATGTGACCTTCTATATGCAGGATCCTGCAGACATATTACTGGATGAAAACACAGCTGGTAATGATATTCTTATATCAGACGACCTGAAAACTGCAATCCAGAAATATAGATACCAGGATCATCCACAAACAGCAAAGAGATTCCAGGACTATGATCAGGTAATGAGCAGCAGCAGTTTTATCTCAGGGCGACATTACTGGGATGTGGAAATCGGTGCACCATGGAGTTGGAGGGTTGGGATGTGTTACCCCAGTATAGACAGGAGGGGGGAGCAGTCATACATTGGAGACAATAAGAAGTCTTGGTGTTTATATGGAGGTCAGAGGAATAATAATCAGTATTCAGCGATACATGACAGTGTGTGGCTATATTTACCCTACCAGATCTCCAGTGATAGAGTCAGGATCTGTCTGGATTATGAGGCCGGGCAGCTGTCCTTTTATGAGCTGTGTGACCCCATCAGACACTTACACACCGTCACTGCCACCTTCACCGAGCCCCTTCATGCTGTGTTATATGTCCGGGAATGTTCTATGAAGATATTAGGAATAGCAACTGTGAGGAGCCATCATCATAGAAGAAATCTGCCCAGAGACTGATGACATCACAGGGAGCAGAATCTGATTGGTGGAGCATTCTGCCAGTAGGATGCAGAAATAGGCGGTGCTACAGCTGAGTTCCTATTTTGGTATTTATCTTTATCTCCAGTATAGAGCGCTGTGATTGGTTATCTGCTCTATACTCCAGGGCAACACCTCTTTCAATTGGCTGTTATGTACTCAGGGGTGTATAAGATGCTGACTGTACAGTGTAAACTGTTGGAAGTTCTAGCTCTTGTTATCTGTGCCAAAAATGTAAAATAGTTCTATTTGCGGCCTCATATATGAAAACTGTCTAGGACTAAGACTTTCTTTGTTGCCCATAGTAACCAATCAGCACGCCCCTCTCATATCACAACAGTGCTCTGTAAACAATCAAAGGGGAGCTCTGATTTGTTGCTAAGGGCAACAAGGAAAGTCTTAGACCTGGACAGTTTTCAGACATGAGGCCCTTAGTCTCTGACTCCAAGTAGAACATGACTAAACGACAATCCCATCATGTGTTTTCTATATAAAATTCATTTATTTTATTGCAATTTAAATTCTCTACTTTTGATGTATTACATGAGTGTTAAAGGGGTGTTCCATGATCTAAGAAAGCTTGCTGGTCTGACGGGTCATGATTAAAATACTTACCTCCGGGACGCTCTCCTTCAGCCCCAGCGACGGTCCATTCATCCCCGCTGAAGCACGCAATAGTCTTCATTCACATGACAGCAGCAGCCAATTACATGCCACATAGGTCACATGCACGTAACGTTGTGGCCTGTGATTGGCTGCACCTGTCATGTGAACGATGAACAGTTCCCTGCTACTTCTGGGATGTACGGACCAGCTGCTGGGACTGAATGGCAGCGTTTGGGAGGTGAGTATGAGTCTTATCTTCTATTTTTAATCCTGCCCCAACGGACCAATGAACATTCTTAGATCTCAGAACACCCTTCAATGTTTATTAATTGTAAATTAAGTTCTCCAATCACCTAATATGCTTTGGGGCAGATGTATTAAAACTGTCTCAGACTAGACAGTCGTATGTCTCGTTACCTTAGTGTAGCATTCGTCAATATACTGTATATGAAGGTGTCTCACAGCTTGTTGTAAATGTGCCTGAGGACAAATTTTGTCTGAGCCTCGCCACCTGCATGGATTACTGACATGGATTAGTATGATATTTTTACAACATATTCTGTCAAGCAACATCCATAAATGTGTCTAATCTAAGTATTGGCGCAGACATAAGTGTCGAGGATGTCGGACTGTGCTCCAACATTATTTTTGTCGGACATTACGCCAGAAAACTGCCGCAGACCGTTTTATACATCTGCCTCTTTGTGTTTTAATTCCTGAGGTTTTTTTTCTTACAACAGGGATCAGAAAATCTGTATTGAGAAGCCCAATCTAAATAGAAAACAGATTAAAGCCATGTATTCAAGAACTGTATTTACAACTCATAGCAAAAATATCGACTTTATACTATAAGGATCTGTTCACAAATCTACACTAGACTATACAATCATATATAACACATAGTATAATACTAGACTATACAATCATATACAAAACATAGTATAATACTAGACTGTACAATCATATATAACACATAGTATAATACTAGACTATATAATCATATATAGCACATAGTATAATACTAAACTATACAATCATATATAACACATAGTATAATACAAGACTATACAATCATATATAACACACAGTACAAAACTATACTATACTATACAATCAAGTAAGACACTTGTTATAATACTAAACTATACAATCATATATCATATATAGTATAATCCTGGACTATAGAATCATATATAACAGATAGTATAATACTAGACTATACAATCATATATCATATATAGTATAATCCTGGACTATAGAATCATATATAACAGATAGTATAATACTAGACTATAAAATCGGCATCAGCGTTTTTATTATAATATTTGATGGAATTTGATAAGAGCAGATGATTGATGGGATTTATTGTTAATATGTATGATTTTTTTTGACATAAAAACAATTATAATAAACATGGCGTCTGCATGTCGTTCTTTCCTGTGAATGGCGATGGTGAGTTGTCTGTCCGTTTGGGTCTACATGATCACATAGTGCTGTGGCTGGAGGCTTAACTACTGCTTCAAGCTAAGGGTATGTTCACACGGCACAATAGTGGCGCACACAGTACGCTCCGCAATTACGCCAGGTGTTTGGGAGTCGCGCTAATACGCGTATACTCCTATGGTACGGAGGGGGGGGCAGCACCCCGCCGGCCCAATAGAAATTCATTACTCGTGGCGCATATTCGCTGCAAGTAATTGACATGCCAATTATTTCCCCGCGTGTACAATACAATACGATCGTATTGTACAAGCGGGGAGAGAAGGCGTAATTACTGTAATTATGGGGCGCATTTCCCTGCTTATAAAGCGCAGTACGCAGCGAAATGCGCCCCAAAATAAGACGTGTGAACATAGCCTAAGACCCACAGTGATATATTTGTTAGTTACATAGGAATTGGGTTTTTGCCTCCGTAGGTTTGTGCTTTTCTCCCCCATCAAAGTAAATGAAGACAAACAGTACATGGGGCCCCACAGAAGAGCTCTATATAGCCCCTGCCATCTTTATAACTCCAGGTAGTGGGGCACAGTAGATCCTTGACAACAATTAAAATGTAAAAGTGGTTTAGAGACAAAAAGAGGAATCTCAAGCCCTGCTAGTGCAAAACAGAATGAAAGACCTAAACCTTCATACCTGTCTCTTCCATCTTGTCATCTACTTCATTTGTCTCTCTGATGAAGGGAGTAATGATTTTTTCCAAAAAGCTACAGAATATCCAGTTCCTGGTTGGTTAAGTAGTAAAAATTCAGAGTCAGTTGAACAATCAGATCACTGATCTTTTGTGGGACAATATCTCACACCTTATTGAGGACACAGGGGGACATGATGGAGGTGATGAGGACACAGGGGACATGATGGAGGTGATGAGGACACAGGGGACATGATGGAGGTGATGAGGACACAAAGGGACATGATGGAGGTGATGAGGACACAGGGGGACATGATGGAGGTGATGAGGACACAGGGGACATGATAAAGGTGATGAGGACACAGGGGACATGATGAAGGTGATGAGGACACAGAGGACATGATGAAGGTGATGAGGACACAGGGGACATGATGGAGGTGATGAGGACACAGGGGACATGATGAAGGTGATCAGGACACAGGGGGACATGATTAAGGTGATGAGGACACAGGGGACATGATGGAGGTGGTGAGGACACAGGGGACATGATGGAGGTGATGAGGACACAGGGGACATGATGGAGGTGATGAGGACACAGGGGGACATGATGGAGGTGATGAGGACACAGGGGGACATGATGGAGGTGATGAGGACACAGGGGACATGATGGAGGTGATGAGGACACAGGGGGACATGATGGAGGTGATGAGGACACAGGGGGACATGATGGAGGTGATGAGGACACAGAGGGACATGATGGAGGTGATGAGGACACAGGGGACATGATGGAGGTGATGAGGACACAGGGGACATGATGGAGGTGATGAGGACACAGGGGGACATGATGAAGGTGATGAGGACACAGGGGGACATGATGAAGGTGATGAGGACACAGGAGGACATGATGGAGGTGATGAGGACACAGGAGACATGATGGAGGTGATGAGGACACAGGGGGACATGATGGAGGTGATTGAGGTGTGGGGTGGATCTCACACATATCACACACATTATCTGATATTATAAGAGATATAAATGTGACCTTCTATGTGCACTATGTGCAGGATCCTGCAGACATATTACTGGATGTAACCACAGCTGATAATAATCTCCTTATATCAGATGACCTGAGAACTGCAACCTGGACACTAATAAACCGTAATCCCCCAGAAACAGCAGAGAGATTCCAGTATAATTATTAGGTCACCCCACTGATGACTTTGCCTTATACAAACAATCACTGCATACATTTAAAACTGCGCTCACCTCAGCCAAACAGGACTATTTCACCACTCTCATATCCTCCTGTCCCCCCCAAAACAATTTTTCCCAAAACCCTTTCACTCTCTCTCCGTCCAGCACACCCCTCCCCTATCCCTCCTTGCACAGACAACTTTCCATTCCTTTCCCTTTCAGAAATCAACCACATCAAGAAACTTCAGCCCGCAGTCCCCACCACCCCCCTCTCCCCTTTGAAAACTCTCTTCCCCCTTAACTTTTTCCCATGGTCCCTCATGAAACTCTCCTCTTTACTGCCAAATCCAAACCTCACTACCTGTAGTCTTATCCCTGCCATCCCACCCACCCAACCTCATGCTTCATCACCCAGCCCTCACCCACCCTTTTCACCTATCACTAACCTCGGGCATTTCCCTCCCGCCTTTAAACATCTACATCACCCAATCCTTAAAAAAACAACCCTTGACCCCCCTCTCTGTCCAACTATCCCCCCATCTCACTCCCCTTTTGTTTCCCAAACCCCAGCAGCACGCTACTTCAGCTGTCCCCACCTCCCCCAAATCCTTTTTGACCCCCACAATCTGGTTTCCCGACCCCATCAATCTACCGAAACCCCCCCAAACCAAAAGTCACAAATACCTAGTAACTGCTAAAGCCTCTGCCACACTCGGGCTCCTCCCTAACCCGCCCTCTCCCTTTACACTTTTGACCTTTCCCTCCTCAAAAATCCTCTCCCCTCGGCATACGATTTGGCTCTTTCCGGTCTCCTCGTACCTCACTGATCGGACTTTCACGCTCTTTCTCGCTCCACCCTCCTTCGGCCCCCCCTTTGGTGTCCCCCAAGGGGCAGTCCGGGCCTTTACTCTTCCTCTTTACACTCTTGGGGCCTCGGTCAGCTCAAAGACAAACCGCTTTCATTACCACCTGTATGCTACATCCCAAAACTCTACATCCCCGGGGCCCCAATGTCACTTCTCTACTCTCCCACCCCTACTGTCTGTCCCCCATTTCCCCTTCTTCTCATCACGTCTCCAAAACAAAATTTGGGGAAAAAAAAAATTTCTCACTTTCCAGGGTCCAACTCACCCCTGCCCCTGACCTCTATCCATCAACGCCTACACTCTCACCTTTCCCAAGCCTCTGCCTTGGGGTAATTTTAGACTCCCTCTATCTTCCAACCACACACCAAACCCTTCCCTCTGCCTCCCGCCTCCACCTGAAAAACTCTCTTGCATCCGCTCATTCTTCAACTATAACCTACAAAAATGCTGTCCATGCCCCGTCATCTCCCCCTAGAGTACTGCAACCCTTTCCTGGGGCCCCCCCAGCTAGAAACCCTCGCCCCCCTCCTCCCCCTTAACTCTGCTGCCCTATCCACCTCTCCCCTCGCTACTCCCTGCCCTCCCCTCTGAAAATCCCTTCCGGGTTTTCCCATTGCCCAGCGAATTCATTTCAACTACTAACCATGAACTACAAGCTCTCCATGCCCTCTCCCCTCCATACACCCTTCCCCAAAATTTCCAAATATCTCCCCCACGCAATCTCCGTCCTCTCGGACCTTCTCCTCTCTCCCCCTTATCATTTTCCCCAAAACCCGTCCCCAAGATTTCTCCCGTCTTCACCCACACTCTTGAACTCACTGCCCCAACACATCAGACCTCCTCCATTTTCCCCACTTAAAAAGCAACCTGAAAACCCTTTCTTCAGGCTTCCCAAACCTACACTAAACTTGTTGCACAAATTTCCTCCACAAACATTCTGCCCTTCCCTTCCATCTCTTTCCTCCCCCCCTTTAAATTTTAAACCCTCGCGGGAAGGCCCCTCTCTCCCCTCGGCCAATTGTCATTATTCACTTAATTGTACCTTTGATTTTAGATGATTAACCCCCCTCATGTACACGCCCTGAAATAAAGGGTGCTTTAAAAAAAAACAAAAAAAAATGACACATAGATTCTCCTCGGGCGACATTTTGGGATGTGAGATCGGGGGTCGGGATGGGGGGGGTGGGATGTTTACCCCTGTATAGTTTTGGAAAGGGGGGGGCCCATTCAACTTGGGAAAAAATAACAATCCGGGTGTTTTTGTAGAGCAAGTGAAAAACCCTAATCCAAATAAAAATCCATTTACCTCAAGTTTCTCCAGTGAAAAGAAAGGATTGTCTGGATTATAACCCCGGGCTCCTGCCCTTTTTTATAGCTGTGTGCCCCCCACAACATTTACACACCGCACTGCCCCCTTCACCGAGCCCCTTCACGTGTTATTTTGGGGGGTGATAAGGATATCGGGAGCACTGTGAGGAAACATCACGACAGAAAATCGCCGGAGACTGATACATAAAGGGGAGCAAATTCCTACGGGGTCCGCAGTGGGTGGAGCTACAGATGATTGGGTCACTACCCTTAAGGAAATAACATTAAAATAACATTGTAATTTACAATCTCAGGAATCAAGCTGCTTCAGCCTTAAAAAGTGTGCGGACACCTCAGATTTATTTTATGGACGTGTAATTATTGGGATAATTAAAATTTTGACAGGGTTTGGGAAACCCTAGGTCAAAAACCCCCCTTTTTCCTTTTGGGCTGTAGTACTCGGGGGGGGAAAATCGACTCTGGACAGTGTAAACTGTGGTTCCTGCCATCGCTGCCAACGTTGTGGAATAGCTCCCAAGGAAACTTGGTTGCTTAGTCTCTGGCTCCAAATAGAACATGACAGATGGATTCTGTAGAACTACAAAGATTACATTGCAATTTACATTTGCAATTTTTTTTGTATTAGAATTTAACCCCTTCCTACGGCCAGTCAAATAAGTGGCCAAATTTTTCCCCCCCACAAGACTAGGTGTGCACTTAACCAAAAGAACACGTTTATTATTACAACAGTAAATTTATATAGCCTTGGGTTAAAGATAGCGCATTACGAAAACTTTTACAGCTTACACCCAAAAATAGAAAAACATAACAAGCTGAGTTCCGTTAAATTTAAAGGGTCCTAACGCGGGCGAGACCCTTTGAATTGTATTTTGTTCGGTCCATGAATTGTATTTTTTGGTGGGACAGGAAAAAGGTTTCTTGCTTAACCCTTAACTTGACAGTCTTGTCTAAGACTTTCTTTTTCCCATAGCAACCAATCAGAATCCCTTTTTTTTTTTTTTCTTTTTTTTTTCAAGCACAAAATGAAATAAAGGGGCACTCTGATTGTTGTATGGGGAACATGGACATCTTAACCAAACAGTTTTCATACTTTGGACCTTTTTTATGGCATTCACCTTCATAGATTTTATGCTTATCAAATTTTGCAGGTTGATATGATTTCCCGCAGAGATGGGGGATCGATTTTAAAGAAGTGGGAATTCGTTTTGAATTTCAGGAAAACTTCGGTTCTGAACGAAGTCGAAATTTGGGGGACTTTCGGGGAACGAATGTGCTTTTTTATTGATAAAATGGGTGCGACACAGCGTTACTGGGGGAAAGCACTCTGGGAGGGAAAAAGGCAAGCCTGCAGACTTCAAGAGAAGCCCATCAAAACCGGCGGGATCTGTGACCTCACCCCCATAAATAAGTCCGGGGGCGACGGGGACTCATACCGCTCTCACTGTACAGCAGGGGAAAGGGGCTGCGCGGCAATTTGTGATAGCTCTTACGAAGAACTCATTTATACGCGAAATTTTTTTGGGGGGGTCCAACTTTTTCCAGAGACTGTTCTCTAAGTTCTATTTCTGATTTTTTTGGGGATTGGACTAAATCCATGTGCTCCACTGCACGCATATACATTTTAATATCCAAGGGGATCTAAGCCAGTTCCTTTGATTCATTAAAAAACACTTTTTTTCAATACAAATACCACTTATTTTAGCTGCTCAATTCTATTGCGCAATTTACACCCGGGGGTTAATAAGCTTTTTTTGCTGGTGCTGACCCCCAAAAACCGCTTTTTCAACGCCAAAAAATTTTCATTTTTCCTTACATAAATTTCCCAAACGAAGGTTATTACAAATTTTATTCTGTTGTGTGGCTAAAAACAGCATTGTAACACCTACAAAAACACAGTTTGTGGGTTTCTCAAATTTTTTTGCGCAATTTACATAAAGGGGTTAATTAAGCGTGTTTTGCTGGTGTCTACCCCAAGAAAACCTAATTTCAACGCCAAAATATATCATTTTTCCTGTAGCATAATTCCACAAGCGAAGTTTAATTTAAATTTTATCCTTTTGGTTTTCGAGAAAACACGCAATTGTAAACACCACAAAAACTACATTTTGGGGCCCCAAATTTTTTTGGGAATTACACCAGGTTAATTAAGCTTGTTTTGCTGGGGCTACCCCAAGGAACCCTCATTTTCAACGCCAAAAATAACATTTTTTCCCGTAGCATAATTCACAACGAAGGGAAATTTCAATTTTATCTTTGTTGTTGGGGTAAAAACACGCAATTTTAACACCTACAAAGCACTAGTTTGTGGGTTTCTCAATTCTTTGCGCAATTTACATAAAGGGGGTTTAATTTAACGTTGTTTTGCGGGGTCAAACCCCCCGAAACCCCATTTTCAACCCAAAATATATACATTTTTCCCGTACCTAATTCACAACGAAGGTTAATTTAAATTTTATCTCTTGTTTTTTGCGTAGAAAACACCAATTGTAACACCACAAACTACTGTTGTGGCTGCTCAATTTTTTTTTGCGCAATTTACTCCGGGGTTTTTAAGCGTTGTTTTCCCTTGTATCATAAAAGAAAATTTGTTTTTCACCACCACAGAAAAAATTCGTCATAATTCATATCCAAGGTTTAAATTAAGCCTGTTTTTGCTTTTTAAAAACAAAAATACAGTTTTTTAAAGGCACAACAATAAATTTTTCCTGCCCATTTTGGGAGCGCAATTTAAACCAAGGTTACCCAAGCTTCTTAGTGGGTTCATTTTGGGGTCAAATACAGGTTGTATTTATCAAAAACAGATATCTTCATCAAACAGTGTCCCGTACATTTTAGAACAAAAATATTTAGACAGAGAGGGGGCAGGCCTTCACCTCGAGTGGGAGAGGCAAAACATTCCTGGAGCAGGGGCCCGCACAGCAAGGGGACGTCGCAGCAGGGGGCACTCGGGAGGCCACAACTGCCGCGTCATCACGGCCGTGTACTGACTAGCAACCCAAGGGGTTTTTGATTTGGTTTTACTAGCATCCACTTCCCCAATGACATCTACAACCCCCGCCAAGTCGGGGAACGCAACACAACCCTTATTGGCGGCCCGGGGCGAGTCAGCGCCTTTACCTTCCCCAAACCCCCCTCTGTCCCATCCGGGCCCTCAGCCAAGTCTACTATGTGGCGGGCCACCCACTATATAGCAGGATAACAATTTTTAGGGGGGCATCAGCACTACTGCACGAAGAAATGGGGCCAATATCCCCGCTTCTGCAGTAGTGGAAAGTATAGATGTTGAAGTGGCATGGGAGGGCATTTTTTGAGGGGGCAGCCTCGCAACCCAAAACCGGTGATGAGGGCACATGACGATAAAAAAACAATAATATGATGTAGCCGACCCCTTGGGAGCCGGTGAGGCAAGGGGTTCATCATCTCAGGAGAAGAGGCGTCAGCTTTGCGTCAGGCACGGGGCACCCCAAGGGTCGGGGGCCTGGTCACAGGAAAGCAGCATGTGAGGGCGGGGGCCAAACCCCACGGGGAAAAAACCCGCTTTTGCAGGTCCAAGAAAGTACGGCACAGGGGCTCACGGGCGCGGCGGCATAGCACCAGTGCGGACGTTGGCGGGGAAAATCCATACTCGGCGTGTGCGTTCTCTGCTAAACACGGGGGGGCCGAATAGGTATATGTAAACTGTAAGCAGAAAGTAAGCTGGCCCGGGGGCTAACTTTTCACCACGGCCCTGCTCAACACATGCAGCGTCACCACCGGGGGCCTGGGAGAAACTGGCTCAATTTTGTGGGCCACCTGCCGCCCACAACAGCAGCACAGCAGCGCCCATGGGACCATGACATTGCAGCCAGTCAAGGGCCCCCCACCCTGCAAAGGGAGTTTTCCTTTGACATCATCCCCGGTCCGATCTCCACTCCTCGCTACTCATGGGGCCGCGTCGTTACGAGGCATTGCAAAAAACAACAGGAGCTTTCCCAAACCTCCAAGGGGCAGCAGCTACCGTGCCCCTGTCCTTGTTGGTACTGCACCCTCCCTTTCCCAAAAAGGGGGACTCTGCACCGTTAAGAATAAGGCTTTGCCCACCGAGAGGGGAGTTCCAAGCCGTAATTTCTTTTTTCCCAAAAAGGCATACCAGCCTTCATAAATTTAAACAAAGGTGGGCAGTCCTGAGCTTATCGGTTGTTCCCAAATGCACGCAGGCGGACGTCTGGGGCTTAACTACGGTCAGGCCAGTACATGTCCCTTTTCGGCCCTTGGTAATGTGCTTCCTGCCCAGACACCCCAAAAACTTGAAGGAGACGCCGCTTTCCCCACTTTGTCAAACTGCTGCCCTGGTTTTAAGTCCGCCTCCTCCCCCTCCACCAACCACCACTCAGCCTCCACAAGTAGCTCCATCAACCACATGGGGAGGCACACATGTCACGCATTCTACACCTGGCTTGCCTTGGGGAACGAATCCACACAGGGGAGGAACTGCTCCGCATCATGCAGCAAAAAAACGTGTGTGGCTTTTTCCGCGCCAACGCAAATCGGAACCTTGGTGACGACAATGGGAGGAACATGGTGTCCGCGCTGCACCGAGGAGGGATGGTCCATGCGCCCTGCATGGCGCATGTGTTCAATCTGTTGTGAAAAGTTCCTGAAGTCTTCCACCGATCTTCAGAACATTCTGAAAATGGCCAGGAAACTGTGCATGCACTTTATCCATTCGTACAAAGCCAGGAACACCCTCCTCGGTGCAGCGGCAGAACGGCCTCCCCCAACACACTCTGATATGCGATGTTTCCACCCGTTGGAATTCCAGCCTGCACATGTTGGACCGACTGTATGAACAGAGAAAGGCCATTAACGATTTTTTGATGATCCAGGCAGACAGAAGTACTCCCCTGTGTAACTTGATGTCAGCCAGTGGCAGCTCATCCGTGACACCTGCCGTTTGTTTGAGGCCATTCGAGGAGGCGATGTTATTTGTCAGTCGCCAGGACATACGGATGAATAACGTCATTCCACTGCTTCATGTCCTGGAACAGATGCTGAAAATCTGTCTGGCAGGGGACTGGAGACGTGACGACTACATCTCGTGGCCACATGAGTCCGGTGGGGACTGAAATGGAGGAGGAGGAGGAGGACATTGGAGCAGAAGCATTGTCTGGTGAAATGAGTGGATTTTTCTACCCAGGTGACAAGACCTCGCTACCGGTCCAAAATGGGAGCCTTTTTCCCAGCTATTGAGAGGTAGGACAAACTCAAATACTATAGGGAAATCCCCCGTAATCAGATGGCCGCTGCCTATGTGCGGCATCGTCCCTCCTCTGACAGGTCTGACCGGGGGGTTCCTCAGCGCTCACGTACTACTGCCGCGGCTGCTGGGGAAGGTGGGGGGGGGTAGGAGCAGTACCAGCTCCATCAGTAGTAACCTAAGTCTGGAGTCACTGATGAGCAGCTTCCTTCACCTGCCTAGTGAGGAGGGTAGTCGCCAGCAGCAGCAGCAGCAGGACCTGGAGCAGTCCCTGAACCAACAGGTGGTGGCCTACTTGGACAGCACTCTGCCACCCCAGTTAGAAGATCCGCTGGACTACCCGGCCAGTAGTGTGGCATCAGAGCGGGTGTTCAGTGCGGCGGGGGCCATCGTTACCCCAAGGAGAACCCGCTTGTCCACGGAAAATGTGGAACGACTGACCTTTGTCAAGATGAATCAGGCGTGGATCGGCCAGGATTTCCACACACCAATGCCTTAGGCGTCAGACTACATCAGCTATGAAGCCTCACCCAAACTGTGAAAAATGAGTCTGGTTCAAACTACCTGCCTCAGCCACTATTCTGATGCCGCCACCCGCCTGATGCCACACATCTGCTGACAGTTTCTCCATCTGCCACCAACCATCTTTACCAGGGACTGGTATTGCCACCCACCTCCACACTCTGTCATTGTGCCACTGTCTGAACTCATGCTGCTGCCGTGACCTACACACTGTGTCATTGTCCCACTCTGTGGCCTACTCCTGTTTTTGCCACCTCCAGAATGTCATTGTGCCACTGCCTGACCTCATGCTGTTGCTGTGGCTGATGCCGTGACCTACACACTCTGTCATTGTGCCACTGTCTGACCTCATGCTGCTGCTGCCATGACCTCCACACTGTGTCGTTGTGCCACTCTGTGACCTACTCCGGTTTTTGCCACCCCAAATGGATTGACCACTGTCTAAACCTCATGCTGCGCGGGCCGTGCCCTCCACACTGTGTCTTTGTCCCACTTCTGACCTCATGCTGTTTGCTGGGGCTGCTGCGGTGACCTACCACTGTGTCATTGTCCCTTCTGACCTCATGTGGCTGTGGCTGATGTGTACCTCCACACGTGTCATTGTGCCACCCTGTGACCTACCCCTTTTTTGCCACCCCAGAATGTCATTGGGGGCCGCTGTCTGACCTCATCTGCCTGTGGTGCCGCCGCACTCCACACTCTGTCACTAATTTTCCCCACCGGGAGCTCTCAGTTTTGTTTTTTTCCAGCTTTCTCTGGCACGACTTTATGGGCAAATTTCCCCCGCTTCATTTTTTGGTCATTTTTTTCCCCTCTTAAGGGGCCCCGGGAATTTTTTAGTGAAGCGATTCAAAGGGAGGGGCGGCAGTCATCTGCGTGCCCTACTAAAACCAAAATTGTAAAAGCCCAAAACCAAAGCCCCTCTCCCTATTTAAGCAGGGGCAAAAACTTTTTCCAAGAAACCCTGCAGGCTCTGGGGCAGCTTGGAAATAGCTTTTTTTTATCGTGTTTTCGTGCGAAGAAATTTCGGAACAAAGTTATTTTTTGCCGAGAAATTGGGTGAAGTGAAAAAAAAGGAATTTCGGGAAATTCCCCCATCTCAAAATTTCCCCACAATCCCAAAATTTTGGCTGTCCAGGAACCAAAATTAAAATTTGCCCGCCAAAGTTTAACTAAGGTTGCCCAGACCTTTTGGGATTTTGGCTGGACCAGCATACTATCTAATGTGAATGGTGGCCTTCTGACTTTCCCCAACAGTTGTTGGGGTTTAAAAAAGATCGGGAAACTTTGGGATTTTTCCTGCTCACATAATACACTTGCCACCCCTCCCGGAGCATCCCTACAGGGGGAGAAAATAGTATTGTTTTAATGGCGTTTTTGGAAATTTTTTCCCCCCCCCCCTACAAAGAAGGGAGGGGGTTTGTATTTTTAATGGGGGTTTAAACTTTAACTGTGAGAGATAAAAAATCTAAAAACAAAAAATTAAGAAGATCCATTGTATAAATTTTTTAAATAATTAATTTGCTTTTTTATTGCATAAAATAACTACTTGTTTTAAAAAATTTAAAAAAAAACAAAAATTTAATTTTTGGGTAAAAAAAAAAATTTTGGGGTTGAACTCACCCTTCTTTTTGGGGGAAAACAGGGGTGAGTTGGAGTTGTTACCAAAAACTTTTTTTTTAGTTCATCAGTACCACATGCCCTTATCCCACCTCATCGGATCATCCAATGGTCTTTTGGCAAACTTAAAATTGGGCCAGACATGGTTGGTCCCAGTTCTATTGATTCTTTTGACCAGATCCCCCTGTGTGGGTTCGGGTTTGTTTCCCGGGACCTTTCTCAGAATCATCCTTTTTCCTCGGGGGGATATGTTGCATAGACCCCCGGGACCGAAGAAGATTGTTTTTTCCTTCCATTTTTAATAATTGCGCCAACATTTTTTGCCTTCTCATCAAGTGGGCCTATTTTCCTTTTAGCCCATCCCACCCTTTGGGTGCAGTCCCCTTTTTGGGGTCACTGGGGGTTCTTGGGACAGTGCTTTTTTTCGCCTCGTGGAGGGGTTTGGGAGTTTTAGACAGGTGTTTTTTTAATAGGCCCAAATTTAAATACAGGTAATGAGTGCAGAGAAAGGAGAGTTCTTCAAAAAAAACTAACGGGGAAGGGTTTGGTAGGGGGGATCAAATATTTTATTTAACCCAAAAAATAAAAATTTAAATTTTTTTAAAAAATTCATACAATGTTTTTTACTGTATTTTTTTTTTTAGATTACCTCTCACAGTTAAAAGCGAAACCCTATGGGGAAAAAAAATTCGGGACCTCCCATTCTTTGTAGGTGGAAAGATGTGCAAAATAGCCAGTGTATCAAATACTTATTTTCCCCCATTGTATGTAGGGGAAATTTTTTTAAAAAAAACTTTTGGGCCATATTGAGAAACAACATTTAAAAAATTTGGACAAACAAATAGGGGGTAAAAACCAGCAATTAAGGAAGGATAATAAAAAATGAACTAAATCCACTACTTGTCTGACCTGGATTAATCTAATAAAGTTGGCAAAATTATAAATATACCTATATACCTAACAACAAACTGGTGGACTTATATACCTACAAACCTACTGGGGGAACCTTCATACCTATCAACCTATTAGGGAGACCAATATACTTACCTACATACTGGGGGACCTTTAAAATTACTGCTGGGGGGGGGCCCAACACACACCATAAACAAATTTAAAGGGTTTGGGGGGCCCAAATGAAGGGGTTTTGACACATTTGGGTTTTAAAGACCTAGCTCAGAGGGTTCAACTGCAGGAGGCTACATCCACATGGAATGAGGTTACTGTATACCCTACTGTGAAACCTAAGCTAAACCTATTTCCCATTCCCTTCCGGGAAAAACTGAAAGCTGTATTTTCAAACGGCCTCTTTTAACGGGTTTGAGAAAAAACGAGTAGGGTTTGCCCAACCTTGGGTTGCAATATGGGGCTCCCAAAATTTGGGGGCCACCCCCCCTGGTTTCCCAGAATTGTTGTCCATACAATAGTTTTTTCAGGCCTTTGGATTTCTGTATGATGAATCAGATATCAGGTTAGTAGCTACTACTAACCTGTTGTCTCTCCGACAGGAGCAGCGACTAGTGGAAGACTAATGCTCTGAGTTTAGGCTCCGGTTGTTGCCCTCACAGTAGAATGACCCAGCGCTGCAATGTCTGTTTCATTAAGGACTGTCAAGAAAATAAGGATTTTTGGGGGTTAGCTACCCAAACAACCCAAAAACCCCTAGGGGGAGTCAATGACCCTCGCTATATGACTCGACCATCATTTACTGGAGCATCAAAGAGAGCATTCAGAAATAGTTCTCCCCTCCTCCACACCTAGACAGATGCTGGAGCCAGATCAAGAAGCGATACAGCTGGGATCTACCACGTCTCTTAGAGGCCACAGAATATTATGAAAGAAAGAAGGTTTTTCCCTTTTTACTGGGGACCCAGAGGTCATTAATCTGGGCGCATGTATAAACGGGGCGCCCCAGAATTTCTGGTGCCCTTTTAAAGGCCCGGAACGGCAGCTTTCCCGCTATATTTTTAACTGGGGGCGCCCCCAAAATATCGGCCATTAAAGAGGCCTGCACACTTTTTAATGTGCTGAGATCGGGGGGGTTTTCTGGAGGCGTGCATTACGCTAGAACAAAGTAAACCCCTTTTTACTGGTGGTTTACTGGAGCCAGAAAGGGGATTCTTGGGGCCCAGAAAGCGCTAAATTTTATTACCCCAGTAAAAAGGGTCATAGGGTTCAGGCCCCATTCTACGCTACAATGACCTCAAAAAAAAAGGCGCCTGGGGAAAAAAAATCATACATTCCCCCCCACAAAATTTTTTAGCCGGTTTTTGAAAATAGGCTCAAAAACCCCTGACAAACGTTTTCACGGAACCCCCTATGGGAAAATTTCCCTGCACGGTCCCCATGCACGGATTTTTTCCCCCGGGCGTTTTTTTAGACCTCCGGGGGTCCCGAAAAACATAGAACATGTTTTATTCTTCCCCCCGGTTTTCGGGGGGTTTTTTGAAAAATGTCAATGTGAAGGGGGGGGGCTTTTTTTCCGCAAACTGCGGAGAAAAAACATTTCCCCGACGGCTGTGTGGACGGCCCCAAAAAAAGGCAAATACGGTCGGGAAACCCCAAACCCGGGATTTGTCTTTTGCAGTGGGGACGGGGCCCTAGGGGTCCAAATTTCCCGGGAAAAATCCACCGCCTGGGTGGGCTTTGGGGGAAAGGTTTTTATTGGGCTTGTATGTTGGGGAGCGTTGCTTGTCTCTGACCATAAAGCAAGGGGACACTTGGTTTTCTGTCCCCCGTGACTTGGTTAAAAAGTCACATTTCCCTTTTTTGGGTTTTGTTTCATAGTTTTTCTTATTTTAGAAAGTGCAAGGGTTTTGTGACCAGGGAAACTTGCTAGTCCCAATTTAGTCCTGTTTTTTAGCAAACCCTTTCAGTGACAATTTTTTTTTTCCGGCCCCCTTCCCCCCCCCCTTTTTTTTAATTATTTTTTAAAAATATGAATGACACCCTTCGCTTTTTGACCACACGACTTTTAGTTTTTTTTCTCCCTTCTGCTGTCAGCGATGGCGGCCCGCGCCTGGGAAAAAGGGGCGGGGAAAGATCCGTCCCGTCTGACCCCCCTTTTTTTAAAAAATCCTGTTTAAACCCCGAGATGTGGACAAAAACCTTTTTCCGGGGGTATTGATCGGGCCTGAATTTCCAGGACCCGGGGCCCGGGAGTTTTTTCATGTCCCGAATGTAAAGCACAGTTTTTCCCGGGAAACGACCTGCATGATAAGGAAAATAACTCTGTGTAAAGTAGTGGAGAACGTCCGGTCTCTCGCTACATCGGAAAAGACCAAGATCCTCGCAATTTCAGGGGTGGGGCCCCTCCTGCACCTGCTGTGAAAACCTGCTGATTTTGAGGGTTTTAAGTGTGAAAATCAAAAAATGAAAAAAATTTTACAAACAAAAGGGGCAGAACACATCCCGACTTAGCCCCCGCACCCTTTCCCGGAAAAAACAGGAAATGCTCCGTCCACCGAAAAATTTTGGAAATTACTGCACTGAGGACGCTGCTTGTATCTGTGGTCCCGGGGGATTGGGGTGGGGATCACGAGGGGCCCCGGTGGAGTGGTGGGTGAGGGCCCCTGAAAGAAGAAGGAGAAACCCGAAAATGTTCTGCCCGAAACTGATCACTAAAAGAGGGGAAAACTGAAGAAAGGGGAAACCGGAAATCTGGTGCCCGCGCTGGAGAAAAGCTGAAGAAAAAGCATCTGGAGAAGCCAAGAGAGTCAATGCCCTGTTTGATAAAACATCAAAAACTTTTTGGGCGACCTGGGAAAAAAGGGGCCTTGGGGGTTTTAGATCTCCAGGGAAGAAAAAGCAAAATGTCACTGTCACTGGGGATGCATCCAGAAGCTGGAAAAAAAAGAAGGAAAGACTGTTTAAGAAGATGAAAACACATGGGGGGAGCGTGTAACTTTTCGGATCCACTGACGTCTTATGGATTTCCCGACACAGGTTTACTTGTAATATCCCGGGGGGGGGAGGTGGGTTTAGGACCCCGGGGGGGCATGATGGAGGGAAGAGGACACAAGGGGGACCCTGATGGAAAAGGGGGATGAGGCACAGGAGGAAAAGATGGAGATGATGAGGACACAGGAGGGCATGATGGAGATGATGAGGACACAGGGGGGGACATGATGGGGGGGAATAGATGTGGAGTGGATAAGCACAATCACACACATTATCTACTATAATAAGAGGTATAAAAAGTTGGGCCTTCTATGTGCAAATTCCTGCAGGGCATATTTCTGGATGTAACCACAGTATAATAATCTCCCCTTTTATCGGAAAAGACCTGAAAACGCAACCTGGGGCAGAAATTTAAACCCAAAAACGCCCAGAAAAAAGCAGAGAGTTCCATGGTTTTGAGCAGGTGATGAGCAGCACAGGGTTCTCCCCAGGGGGACATTACTGGGATGTGGAGATCAGGGGGGAAAGGGTTGGGGTGGTTGGGTGGGGTTACCCCAGTATTTGACAGGAGGGGGGAGCATTTTATTTTTTGGAAACAATAACAATCCGGGGTTTTATGGAGAGCAGGGGACAAAAATCAGTATTTTAGTGTTAAAATGAAGGAAGGAATTTCCCATTACCTCAGCCCCGAAACTCCAGTGAAAAGAGTTCCCGGGTCTCCCTGGATTATGAGGTCGGGGAATTGTCCCTTTTAAAGACTGTGGGGACCCCATCAACACTTTTTCACACCTTACCCCCCCTTCAAACCGGAAACCCCCTTTATGCTGTGGTTGGTGTACTGGAAGGGGTTTTAATAAAGAAAAAAAGGGGGGCAGCTTGAGGAAAAAATTTCCATAGAAGAAATCTGCCCAGGGGCCCATGACCTTTCCCCGGGAGCAGAATCTGATTTGGGGGGCATTTTTGGGCCCTGAGGTGCTCCTAGCAAACATGAAAAAAATCCGAAAAAATGGGAAACCCTCATGTTATTCAATAAAACAATTTTATATTTTTTTCACTTTAAATTCTCTACTTTTTATGTTTTAAAATGTTCCTGAATTTTCTATTTTGATTGGATTGTGTTTCATAATATAGATTTTTTTTATTGCTGTTGTTTAAAAAAAATTTTTTAAAAAAAGAACGCCATGGGAGAATGTAGGGGGCTATTGGGGAAAAGGAAATTTCAACCAAAAAAACTAATAATGTTAAAAATCCACAGCACCCCAAAAGGTAAGTTTTTCTTTAAAAAGGGGTATTTAAAATCAGTGTTTTAAAAAAGTTTTCCCTGTTTCAATGTGGGCACATGGGAAAAGGAAAAATTTTGTTTTAAATTTTCCCAAAAAAAATAAAGTTATAAAAAAAGAAATCACAATTAAAGGGGAAAAATAGTAGGGAAAAGGTATGGAAATTTAAATAGTATTTAAATTTCTGTAATAACTAGAGTTGATCGATTAATCGAGATCGGAAAAAAATCGAGATCGAGCTGCTATCGATTTTTTTCATGAAAAGCTTTTCGATTTTCGATTTGATCGTCGACTCCCATTAAAGTCAATGTAAAGTGAAAATGGTGTGATCACGATTTTTACCTAATTTTACCGAAACCCGTCTTGATCTCGATTTTTGCCGATCTCGATTAATCGATCAAATCTAATAATAACATAAAGCAGAAATTGGCTGTAGTGATAAAGTATATGCAGCCCGGGGTCCGGAGGCCAGAGGATTACTACAGTTTGCAGGAGGATGTGTGATGTGTGCTGCTGTAGGCAAGCAGTGTATTTGCTACAATATTTATCTTCCATACTAATTTACCTTTTACTATTTTCTGCCATAATTGTGATCTCTTATGAATAAGGTGGCCCAGTTGACCGAAGCGTCAATCTAAGAAGGATCACATTCCATTTCCATCATATTTATCACTTTATTTTATATGGAATGTAACACATTTTACCTTTCACATGTGATAACCTTGTAACATGAATACATGTATGACACTTCTCTGATATAAATACACCTTTGAAGCATACTTACCTTGGGTTTGCTGTGGATTTCTAACATTGTTAAAAACAATTAAAGACTGCAATCAAGAATTGTATTGAAAACTAAGGAAAAATTACGGTTTTATACTTTAAGAGTGTATTCACACATCAGAGTCAAATTGATAGGTAAATATGTCCTAAACACAGATATGTTTTTACATTGCTCTTTTACAGTCAGTTTTCTGTCCTACACAACTATAGGCAAATGTGAATAAGTGATCAGGATATAGCCAGAAATTGGTTTCCATTCATTGATATCAAGCAGAAATTATTTATGATTCTTTGATGCCAAACCTTGGTGGTTAGCGAGAACACTGCTGTATGAACATACACAGACCAGGTAAAGGTGGTGCCTGAGCCAGACTTGTGGTATTGGCTCTACACTGGCCCTGTAGTGTGATGACCTGCTGTAGAAGATAGAGCAGCCAGACCAGGGTAAAGGTGGTGCCTGAGCCAGACTGTGGTATTGGCTAACTGCCCTGTATGTATGACTGCAGAAGAACAACCAGGGTAAAGGTGGTGCCTGAGCCAGACTTGTGGTATGGCTCTCACTGCCTGTATGTATGACCTGCAGAAGAACAGCCAGACAGGGCAAAGGTGGTGCCTGAGCCAGATTGTGGTATTGGCTCTACACTGCCCTGTATGTATGACCTGCAGAAACGACCAGGTAAAGGTGGTGCTGAGCAGACTTGTGGTATTGGCTCTACACTGCCCTGTATGTATGACCTGCAGAAGAACAGACCAGGGTAAAGGTGGTGCCTGAGCCAGACTTGTGGTATTGGCTCTACACTGCCCTGTATGTATGACCTGCAGAAGAACAGCCAGACCAGGGTAAAGGTGGTGCCTGAGCCAGACTTGTGGTATGGGCTCTACACTGCCCTGTATGTATGACCTGCAGAAGAACAGACCAGGGTAAAGGTGGTGCCTGAGCCAGACTTGTGGTATTGGCTCTACACTGCCCTGTATGTATGACCTGCAGAAGAACAGACCAGGGTAAAGGTGGTGCCTGAGCCAGACTTGTGGTATTGGCTCTACACTGCCCTGTATGTATGACCTGCAGAATAACAGACCAGGGTAAAGGTGGTGCCTGAGCCAGACTTGTGGTATTGGCTCTACACTGCCCTGTATGTATGACCTGCAGAAGAACAGCAGACCAGGGTAAAGGTGGTGCCTGAGCCAGACTTGTGGTATTGGCTCTACACTGCCCTGTATGTATGACCTGCAGAAGAACAGCCAGACCAGGGTAAAGGTGGTGCCTGAGCCAGACTTGTGGTATTGGCTCTACACTGCCCTGTATGTATGACCTGCAGAAGAACAGCCAGACCAGGGTAAAGGTGGTGCCTGAGCCAGACTTGTGGTATTGGCTCTACACTGCCCTGTATGTATGACCTGCAGAAGAACAGCCAGACCAGGGTAAAGGTGGTGCCTGAGCCAGACTTGTGGTATTGGCTCTACACTGCCCTGTATGTATGACCTGCAGAAGAACAGACCAGGGTAAAGGTGGTGCCTGAGCCAGACTTGTGGTATTGGCTACACTGCCCTGTATGTATGACCTGCAGAAGAACAGCCAGACCAGGGTAAAGGTGGTGCCTGAGCCAGACTTGTGGTATTAGCGCGACACTGCCCTATATGTATGACCTGCAGAAGAACAGACCAGGGTAGAGGTGGTGCCTGAGCCAGACTTGTAGTATTGGCTTTACACTGCCCTGTATGTATGACCTGCAGAAGAACAGACCAGGATAAAGGTGGTGGCTGAGCTAGACTTGTGGTATTGGCTCTACACTGCACTGTATGTATGACCTGCAGAGGAACAGCCAGACCAGGGTAAAGGTGGTGCCTGAGCCAGACTTGTGGTATTGGCTGTACACTGCCCTCTATGTATGACCTGCAGAAGAACAGACCAGGGTAAAGGTGGTGCCTGAGCCAGAATTGTGGTATTGGTGCTAGACTACTCATGTTTGTATGACCTGCAGAAGAACAGGGTCATACATTCTGACTCATTCTCTGCTTTAAAGCTTTTTAGAACTGGCCTGTCAGCGCCAACGTTCATACATGTCGCCCAAAGTCTATTAGAAAGTTGTAAAACTGTTCATTATACAATGATTAAGCTTCACTTACAAAAGATCACACGGCTCAAATAATGAGAACAGGCTGTAGATTTCCATGTAACAAGAAGCCTTGTTCACAATTGTTGTATCTACAAAGGTATTTTTATACTAGTTTTTTCATCACAGTATTCCGCTTAAAGTTGCACATTTATTTCTAGTACTGTTTTATGGTGAACCGCTTCATACAGGATGTCACCACATGTTGTGAACAAGATCTAATTTTTGGCAAATTATGTTTAATATATAATTCTAAAACAATATCAGATATAACGCTCCAACATCAAAATCTACATCCTGCTCGGGTTGAAAACTGTCAGTTATGTGTATAAGTGCGGCAGAAACTGAAAACTTCCTGTGTTGTCACCAGATCTTTTTACATAAATATATATATTTTTCTGGTAACTTTTTCTATAGAAAATATAATATAGATAAAACATAATATAATACTAGACCAGTGTTTCTCAACTCCAGTCCTCAAGTCCCCCCAACAGGTCATGTTTTCAGGATGTCCCACAGAATGCACGGACCATAATGGTTTCTCCTGTGCAATACTGAGGAGGTCCAGAAAACATGACCTGAGGACTGGAGTTGAGAAACACTGTACTAGACTGTACAGTCATATATAACACATAGTATAATACTGGACTACAATCATATATAACTCATAGTACAATTGTACTATATGCAATCATATATAATACATACTATACTATAATACTAGACTATACAATCATATATAATGCATACTATATTGCTGTGACATCCAAATCTTCTGCAGTAATCACCATAGATCTGATTTTTGTTAGACAACTTTTACCGACAATTAATCATTTCTAGTAAATCAGCGTCTTATAGTCGCAGCGCGGCACCAGGTCAAGTGATATGGCATCAGCACTTTAATTATAATGTTTGATGGGATTTGATAAAATTAGATGATTGATGGGATTTATTGTTGTTACGTATGATTTGGTGACATAAAAACAATGATAATAAACATGGCGTCTGCCTGTGACTGGCGATGGTGCGTTGTCTGTGAGTTTGGGTCTACATGATCACGTAGTGCTGAGACAGGAGACTGCACCACCGGGGGCACATCTACCATCTGCAGAACTAGGAGAAAATCCTCAGTCTGGGACCCACAGTGGTCAAGGAAATAGTGTTTTTGCCCCTGTAGATTTGTTCTGTGCTTCTCCATCAAAGTAAATAAAGACAAATAGTACACGGGGCCACAGGGAAGAGTTTTTACATGGCCCCTGCCATGTTTAAGGTTGTGGGTAGATGGATAGTAGAGGAGCACAGTACATTGTTGACAATAATTAAAATGTAATAGTGGTTTAAGTTTAAAAAAGAGGAATCTCAGGCCCTGCTAGTGCAGAACTACATGTAAGTCCAAAACCTTCATACCTGTCTCTCCCATCAGGGCTCTTGTCATCTACCTCATACGTCCCTCTGATGAAGTGGTTAATGCTTTGCTCCAAAAAAACTAAAGAACATCTAGTTCCTGGTTGGTCAAATGGTGAAAATACAAAACCAGTTGGATCAGTGGAAAAATCAGATAATTGATCTTTTCTGGGAAAATTGTCTTAGTATTCAGTGAAACCCCCGGTGGGCCCCAAGCTCTGGTGGTCCCCGAATGTAACACTGCTGCTACCTGAGGCCCGGCTGCTGTATCCTACCTCAGAACGTCTGGGCCCTGTGTCCTGAGAGTTTAGGGCACGGGAGTCGAGGGCTAATGTCCTCGATTCCCAGGACTGCGTGGTCTTATCGATGGCTTTCTGCTCCACTATTCAGCTTGGTAGGTCTATGATATGTTAATGAAAATTCACAATGTCCAGTACTCAGTAATAGATTGGTGCTAGTAAAAGAGAGATTTGCTACCCAAAATACAGTTGTCATGATCGTGCCCAACAGACCCTCAGCTTTGAGCTCTGGTTGCTGGCCACGGCCGTTGTGATGAAGACCCTGGTTTCTTACCTGATGCTTTGTATTTGTATTCACCAGTTTGAATTCGGTCTTCTTTCTCTGCTTGCTTAATTGATTCCTGGCCAACGCCTGTGGTCAGGCGGTCTGGGACAATGTGATCTTCTGTGTAGACGTTTTGGTCAGCTTAGCAACCTTTTTCAATAGATCACTATGGAAAAAACAAACAACTGAGATCTGCAGGCAAAAGATTAAACATAATGTAGGAGGAGAGGAAAAAAGGTAAATATGTACAAAGAGAAGAGAAGCAGGAAGGGAATAAACAAAAAAAAGCAGGGAAACGAAGAAAAGGGGGGAAAAGGAGAGAGAAAAGAGAATAAGGAGGAAAGAAGGTGAAAAGTGGAGTTGAAGGAATGAGAACAAATGGCCACATGTATGAAAACTGTCTAGGTCTTAAACTCACTTTGTTGCCCTTAGCAACCAATCAGAGCGCCCCTTTCATTTCAGATAGTGCTCTGGACAAATTAAAGGGGCGCTCTGATTGGTTGCTATGGGCAACAAAGTAGATTTTAGACCTAGACAGTTTTCATACATGTGGCCCAAAGTGTTAGAATAAGATTGGGAAGTAGAAGTCGTGAGGGAAGAGCAGAGGACCAGAATGGGGGAAAAATGTTAAACAAGGAGATATATGTGGGTGGTATAGACATGAAATAGAAATGGGCTAGAAATATAGTATCCAGGTAGAAAAATGAGAGACAATGATTACCATGAAATCTCGAGACTATAAATCCAGTATGGAATGAAGTGGTAGCCAAAAAAGAAGGGCAAAAGAGGTCAGATATGCTACATTAGTGGTAGGAAAAAAGAAGAGGAACAACGGACCACAAATAAGCCAAATGCAGTGAAGGTAAGGAATGGAAGGAAAAGAAGAGATAGGGTGCTTACCACTAGTAAGCCGCCTAATGGAGAGCCTGTAGGAAAACGGTAAGTATGCAAAGAATAAGTCAAATGTATATATACACCAGAAGGTATATACATTAAGAGAAAGCATAAGGTACATTTCGAGAGCTAAGGGAACGCTGTGTGCAGCCAGGGAAATTTCGGTGGTATTGGCGGTCTAGAGTGTGGCGTGGTGTGCGGCGTTATAAGGAGACAAATGCAATTGCGCATTGGTGAAAGACTGGAAAGAAAAAGGAGTCTAGTGCGCCTACAAACTCACAGACACATTAAGAAATGAATCCTTATTGATTGTGCAACAGGGTTGTTTCTAAGGGAAGGCGGAGCTCAGGACCACCCACGTCGCCCACTCCACCATTCACTGCACTCGGTGCCCCAGGCAGTCGTCCATCCTGCCCACCCCTAGGAACCGTCCTGACTACATGGCAACACTTGTGCCTATTGGCTGTGATGTATTTGGTGCTGGAATGAGATGCAGACAATGTACTGTGTAAACTGCCGACACTGCTTAGATTCTGATTCCAAGCAGAACCTGACAAATCCTGAAGAACTACAATCCCATCCTGTGTATTTGATGTAATATTCATATATTTTATTACATTTTGATTTCTTTTTGGTAATTTGTATAACACACAGTATAATACTAGACTATACAGTCATATATAGCACATAGTGTAATGCTAGGCTATACTATCATAAATAATACATACTATAATACCAGACTATACAATCATATATAATACATGGTATAATACTAGATTATATAACACATAGTATAATACTAGACTATACAATCAAATATAACACATATTATAATACTAGACTATACAGTCATATATAACACATAGTATAACACTAGACTATACAATCATATATAACACATATTATAATACTAGACTATACTATCATATATAACACATAGTATAATACTAGTCCATACAATCATATATAACACATAGCACAATACTAGACTATACAATCATATAAAACACATAATATAATACTAGACTATAACATCATATCTAACACACAGTATTATACTAGGCTATATAATCATATATAACACACAGTATAATACCAGACTATAAAATCATATATAACACATAGTATAATACTAGACTATACAATCACATATAACACATAGTATAATAACAGACTATACAATCATAGATAATAAATAGTACACTGCTAGACTATACAATCATATATAACATATAGTATAATACTAGACTGTACAATCATATATAACATATAGTATAATACTAGACTTACAATCATATATAACACATAGTATAATACCAGACTATACAATCATATATAACACATTGTATAAAACTAGACTATACAATCATATATAACACATAGTATAATACTAGGCTATACAATCATATATAATACATAGTATAATACTAGTCTATACAATCATATATAACACATAGTATAATACCAGACTATACAATCATAGATTATACATAGTGTCAGGAAAACAAACCGCACCCACTCGACGGGCGACGGCCTGACTTGGGGTGTATTGTGACCCTGCACTCCCCCTAAGGGTGCACAAGGTCAGCCGAATATGGTTTTCCAGTTAACCCCTGTCCACATGGGCACAGGAAGACCCAGGGAGTGTGAGAGGATACCCCACTCGCCCACAACCCTGAACGGCTGGGAGAGATCTGTTTACCCACACTGGTTAAACAGAGCTCTGTCAGCCGAGTAGACTTCCACCAGTTCCTTGTTGGTTATAAAACCGGTCTATTACCGACTTACAACAAGGCCAGGAACCAGCCCAGGTAGCGACATATTAAAGAGACTGAGAATAAGGGCACATGAGATCGATGATCAAGACAACAGACCCTCTCAGATTAAAGTTTATAGATTGAATTCATCTTGGAGGGGGCACTAGACAAACAATACATACATAGGGACAATACTATACAGCGATTGGTAAGAGGTGCAAATACGGATATTGTTACAAAGAGGCAGCAGATGTGTCTATTTACCTTAGGTTAGCCTACACCGGGATGAATGTGGCCTGCTGGTTCTGGACGCTCCTGTACACTTGGCGTAACCCCTCTCCAACGGAAATGACAAAGACCAAATCCGGATTGTGACTTAAAACAGTACTGGAACATTGTACTTCACACCCCATTTACACCCCGTCATGCACTCTTACGCCCCTGGGACGGTCTAAATTCTCCTCCCTCTCAGGCCATGCCGTTTTTTTGGGCTTGAACACAAAATGGGTCATACTGCGACAGGGCATTGGGACAGACCCAAGCCAGTGATAACATCAGAACCGGATGGGCCTAAGCTATGACCTGATACCTAACGCTGGTCTCCTGTGTCAGTCCCTGTCCTAGCTGTGAGTTTCTCTCTTCCTGAATGCCCTACAAACATGGGAGTGATGGCTACGCATGTGGGAAGTTTCATATTTGAACATATGAAACTGGGGTGGGCCTGTGATGCACGGTTCTCCCATAAATCCTTATGAAATATGGGCATCACCCAGACTCATGACTGTTTGCTAACCCCTTTGTTGTTCAGGTCTGTGAACAGGGTCCTGGGCATATAAATGACAATGTTTTGAAGCTTAGACCCCTGTTAAGATGGGCTCCTATCTGGCTATGAAGCAGTCAGGTCTAAATTGAGGACATGTGCCTTTTGCCTATTTGATGGCTTCCTGAAGGACATTTATTGCACAGCGAAGAGGGGGGGGGGGGGTAACTGAGTGACTTTTCCAATCTGAGTGAATTTGAAGCTGGAAGGGCAGGGTGACTTGTCATCTTTCATCATTTTCCTCACACATAGTATAATATTAGACTACAATCATATATAACACATTGTATAATACTATACTATGCAATCATATATTACACATAGTATAATACTAGACTATACAATCATAAAATAACAACATAGTAATCTATATATCAATCATATTAACATAGTTAATACTAGACTATACATCAATATAACATATAGTATAATATAAATACATCATAGTTAATACATAGTAAAATACCAGACTATGCAACCATATATTATACTGTATCATTGTAAGAAGGCTAAAGATAGGTATGGTAGTTACATGATCATGTTTAGTAAAATTGTAGGATTAAATGTCTGACTTGAAGGTTTTTTTTGTTTTCATCCTGTTTTAAAAACTGTATCTAAAAAGACACTATGACTCTGCACATCTGAAAACATTTTTTGAAAAAAATAAGTATAGGTGCACACTGGCGAGGCCATAACATACATATATTCCAAATGCCAGCAGCACACTATCAACTAAGAAAACATCAAAGGCATATAGGAATTTTTGAAAAATGCATTACTGCTAAGGATATATGAAAATTTGGGGTTCTTAGTTCACAATTTTGATCAAAAGTGCTTAAGCTCACCTCCCAATTTCGTCAAGGGGACCCCAGCACAGGTGAGTCCTAACACTAAAACGTTACCTCTCTTGGAGCCTGTTCAGACTTCAACACATCAGAGAGTGAAAAGGACTAGCTACGGAATATCCTGCGCTGATTTAAAACCGATGGAGATGGGCGGAGTGCAAAAAGCCAATGAGGCAGCCACTCCTCATACAGACTAAAAAGACACTATGACTCTGCACATCCAAAAACATTTTTTGAAAAAAATAAGTATAGGTGCACACTGGCGAGGCAATAACATACATACATTCCAAATGCCAGCAGCACACTAACAACTAAGAAAACATCAAAGCCATATAGCAATTTTTGAAAAATGCATTACTGCTAAGGATATATGAAAATTTGGGGTTCTTAGTTCACAATTTTGAGAAAGCTAGGCAGCGAAACGTACGTCGAGGCGGTTTGTGGCAGGTCGCATGTCTCTTATTCCTGGGTAATATAACTTTACATTTGTAATTATATTTTTATAATAATTATATTTTTACATTATTTTCAGCAATGCATCTGGTGTATATTTATGTCACTTGATATGTTACTATTATAATTTATACTATAATGCATTGTGGTTAATTTATTTTGTTTGTTTTCCCAGTGTTTTAAGTGACATACTGTCCTGCTTTTTTGTACTATGTATGATTTTTAACTGTTTTTTTAGCTGTGATTAAAAACATTGTGTCAGTTTTGTGAAACGTATTTGTTATAATAAAGTTTATTATGGATTTTTGACAATTTTATATAGTATTTTTGAGTCATCATTTTGTTTTGGTTAATACCTCTATTACTAACACTGGAAAAATAGTGGTAAAAAATACCCTGAAACAACACAAAAATATTTTATTTAAATAAACACTCCCCAACAACATCCATCGGTGACCAATTTCTTAAAGAAATGGATGCAACACTCGTCCGACACAGTCTACAGTAGAGGGGAAACCTATAAGATACAGAAACACTAATCAGCATGTAGCTGATGGCAATCATGAGTAGGGCAGCAAGGTAATTTGCCCCCAAGTAGCTAGATAGTTTTCCCCCAGGTAGCTTGCCCCCATTTAGCCAGGTAGCTTGCCCCCATTTAGCCAGATAGCTTGCCCCCATTTAGCAAATGAGTGTGCCCCCATTTAGCCAGGTATTGTACCCCCATTTAGCTAGGTAGTGTGCCCCCAAGTAGCCAGGTAGTGTGTCCCTAAGAAACCAGGTAGTTTTCCCCCATTTAGCAGGTAGCTGCCCCCATGTAGCCAGGTAGTTTGCCCCCCTTGTAGCCAGGTAGTTTGCCCCCCTTGTAGCCAGGTAGTTTGCCCCCTCATGTAGCCAGGTAGCTGCCCCCCATGTAGCCAGGTAGTTTGCCCCCCTTCTAGCCAGGTAGTTTGCCCCCCTTGTATCCAGGCAGCTTGCCCCTCCTTGTAGCCCAGCAGCTTGCCCCTCATTGTAGCCAGGCAGCTTGCCCCTCATTGTAGCCAGGCAGCTTGCCCCTCATTGTAGCCAGGCAGCTGCCCCCCATGTAGCCAGGTAGTTTGCCCCCCTTCTAGCCAGGTAGTTTGCCCCCCTTGTAGCCAGGTAGCTTGCCCCTCTTGTAGCCCAGCAGCTTGCCCCACCTTGTAGCCAGGCAGCTTGCCCCTCATTGTAGCCAGGCAGCTTGCCCCTCATTGTAGCCAGGCAGCTTGCCCCTCATTGTAGCCAGGCAGCTTGCCCCTCCTTGTAGCCAGGCAGCTGCCCCCATTAGATGAAAAAAATAATAAAACCACTTACCTTTTTCCCGTGCCCCGATGAGCGGCTGTGCAGATCCTGCTTCACTGCCAGGCTTCACTCAGAGAAGCCTGGCACAGGCGGCACACTATGACTTCATAGCCCGCCGCCTGCGTGATGACGCGGACCCGACTGCTAGTAGTTCTGAGGCCTATGGCCTTAGACCTACTACGCTGAATAGAGGAGCAGAGCGCCAGAGGTGCTCTGCTCCGCTAAGCGCCCGCACACACATGCCTGCGAGCGTTCGGGCCGCGGGCCCCACTGTGTTGGACCAGGGGCCTCCCGGAGGATCCGCCGATGGGCCAGTCCGACGCTGTGTAAACTACTACAAGCACAAGCAGCTACTCAAACTCAAAGATATTTGGGTACGTTAGGGCAACAACTCAAAACTATTAAAGTTTTAGGTCTTAATATAAAGGTACAATGCTTAATTAAAAAACTTACAAAATAAAATACATAAAAAACAATGTGCACAATAGTATAGAAAATGTATAAAATAACAAAAAACAGAGCTTTACCAATTGGATCCATAAAAGGTCCTGCTGAGGAGCACAGTTTGAAGACAAATGGATAGACCTACACTCAGTAGTATCTCTTGGTTCTGACAATAGTCTGTGACACCTCAAGGTGCTTTAAGGAAACGTCAGAACACCCTCAGCCCTCTTCCTGCTTAGGTCACTAAGGGGGACAGCTATTTACATGCAGGGGAAACAAAAAAAGCCATAATTTGAGCCTCTGTCATTACTCCTTTTTTGTCTCCTAGCCAAAAATTGCGATCTCCAAGTTCCCAAACATAAATTTACCATATTTGAATAGGGAAGATTCATAATTTGGGCTGAAATTCAGTTCTGTGTTTTATTAAAGGCAAAAATCCTTGTGTTTGATATAGGAGGAGTGGCTGGGTTCCTTGGCCATTAACACATAAATTAGTTATTGGAAAACATAAATTATGGTCAAGATTTGTTTCATATTTGTTTGATATAATTTTTATTTTGTCTAATTTTGATGTGCAGAGCTACCTAGAGATTCTGGTGATGGATATTCTACCTCTGCTACTCCTTCATACACCTTCCCTCATTAGTATATCTGTGTTAATTGAAGTAGCTGCAAAGATGACCTGTTAGGACTGTGCATGCTAAATATCCACTTTACCTTTGTCCAGGAACATATAATGTGGATTGAAGGTACATATAAAAGCGGTATCTCACTGAGAGTAATGGTGACCCAGTCTGAATGGATTTCATGCATTACATCCTTCTGTGTTTATGGGATTTAAAAATGGAGTCTTTAGGGAAGAATAGCCTTATGCATAAAACAACCTACCTTGTACAGATGCATGAAGACTAGCATACAGCTCTGTAGTACACATGGGATTCAACACACCACAAGACAGCCTCCGTACAATGGTAATTTTTTTTTTACTCTGTTTTAGTCTTGCACATATCTTCTTCCTTTTTGGAAGGAGATATGTTTGGAAAAACAACCAGGTACAGAATTTGTACATGAAGGTACAAGAGCTTATAAAGCCAAGTTACAACAAACAGTATTTCCAAGCGGTATAGTCTGTGTACCTACAGTAACACTGACTTCTGAGGGTCAATTAAGAACTACTGGGTCCAAGTCTACCTCACTGGGTGTAGAATAGGGTATACATTTTGGGAAATAAGACATTTAAGGTGTTACGAGTGTCCCCGCGGCCCCCGTGTCGGGTCGCGGGAACACCCGCACACCGTCAGCGTCTGTTATGGCGAGCGACGGCGCAGTCCGGACCTCGGGCTGCGGGCGCGCTCGCATAGCAGTTCGGCACTTACCTCGATGCACTCCTGCTCCCGGCCAGGCGCACACTCCTGTTGCTGTCCAGGCGCGCGGTACTGCAGCCAAGTTTAAAGGGATAGCGCGCCAATGATTGGTTTTCATCGGGCACTAATCCTATTTAAGTTCTGCACCTTCCCATTACCTCTGCCAAATCGATAGTGCCCTGTGCCTACAGAGGAAGTGTTCTATAGTGTCTTTTGCCTTTACTGTGTACCGTACCGTTTGCCTCCGTCCCTTGACCACGAACCTTGCCGATTGTCCTGACCTTCCTGCCTGTCCCCGACTATGAGCTTGCTTCACGATTTTGTACCACGCCGCACCGCGGCCGCCACCACAAGCAAGTCACGTCAGGGGTAGCGACCTGGTAGTACTCCACTGCAGCAAGTCCATCCCGCTTTGCGGCGGCTGTGGTGAGAACCGAAACTACTTAGATTCCACTCCCTGGCGTGGCTTTTACCATCGCTTGTGGGGGTCCAGAGGATCCACTACCGCTGACCGTTACATAAAGAAGACTCTAAGGGTATGTTAATACGGCGTAATTTGGCACGCATTTCGCCGTGTATTGCGAGTTATATGCGGCGAAATGCACGCCGCAATTACAGTAATCAGTAGCTCTCATAGAGAGCTATGAATTACGCATCATATTGTAAGCGCAGGGAGATAAGTGACATGTCAATTGTTTGCGGCGATTATGCGCCGTGAACAATGCATGTCAAGGGGGCTAATGGGCAATGGGCTGCCGGACCCCCGATCTTTGGGAATACGTGCGGATCAGCGCGACTCCCAAATATGTACACGCCGCAATACATCGTGTGAACATACCCTCCCAGGAACCGTGAAAGTGCAGCAGTTTCCTGTGTTATTTCAGTTCCCTGTCACAGAACATAAGAGTCATAATGACACCAAACCATAACAATTTACAGGCACAATAACAGCTGCAGTAAAATATTAATTTACTTGGGGTGTGAGAGAAGGAGTTAATATTCAGTCCCATAATGTCCCCATGTTATCGGATCCTGCGCCAGTAGGGAAAGATAATTATTTTTACTGAAACAAATCCAATCTAGGATTAAACAGTCCAAAGCCAGCATCATAAAATATAACAAAATGTATTGAAAATCCATTAAAAAACAAGATTAGTCCAAGCTGACACGTTTCAGGTTGAAACAGGCTTATTTGTAGTTTTTAGCTTGGACTGGTCTTTCTTTTCAATAGATTTAAAAAAAATATTTATATTTTACGGTGTTGGCTTTGGACTGCTTAGCCCTTATAGGATTTATTTGTTGCCAGAGGCCCCTTGGATTTGCCGTGCAACATCACATCAAACAAGAAGAATTTGAATAGGTGAACTGTCTGAATTTGTTAATATTGCTTTACTGTAACAAACTGTTTCCTTCATTAGATCTGCAGCTTTCAGCTTCTTACTTTATCTCTGAGTGGGTGAAGTCTCTTATAAAAATTACCTTATTGTGATTTGTTGCATCAGATATTTGGCTTAGTAGTAGATTTCCTGCCTCGTTATACTCGGAGTCCTATAGCAGACAAGCCCGGCCTTTCCCTACGTGAATCACATCCCTGGTTTTCTGAGCCTTCCAGGACTTTACTTTCATTTCTCCCTTCTGCTGTCAGCGATGGCGTCTGCTGCTCTGGGAAAGGAGCTGGAATGTTCAATCTGTCTGAACCTTTATACAGATCCTGTAACCCTGAGATTTGGACACAACTTCTGCCGGGTCTGTATTGATCAGGTCCTGAATATACAGGAAGGGTCTGGAGTTTATTTCTGTCCTGAATGTAGAGCAGAGCTTCCGGAGCGGCCTGCACTGATAAGGAACATAACTCTGTGTAACGTAGTGGAGAACATCTGGTCTACTCAGGCACGTCAGGAAGAAACCAAGATCTTCTGCATTTACTGTGTGGACTCTCCTGTATGTGCTGTGAGATCCTGTCTGATATGTGAGGCCTCTCTGTGTGATAAACACCTGAGAGTTCACAGCAAAGGAGCAGAACACGTCCTGACTGAGCCCAGCACCAACCTGGAGAACAGGAAATGCTCCGTCCATAAGAATATCTGGAATATTACTGCCCTGAGGACGCTGCTTGTATCTGTGTGTCCTGCAGCTTAGCTGGAGTACACCGGGGACACCGGGTGGAGATGCTGGATGAGGCCTCTGAGAGAAAGAAGGGAAAACTGAGAAATGTTCTGTGGAAATTGATCACAAAGAGAGAGAAGACTCAAAAAAGAATTCGAAGTCTGCAGGAGCGCAGGAGAAAAGCTCAAGAGAAAGCATCTGGAGAAGCTGAAAGAGTCACTGCTTTGTTTACAGACATCAGGAGACGGCTGGACGACCTGGAGAAGAGGGTCCTGAGTGAGATCTCCAGGCAGGAAGAGCAGGTGCCACTGTCACTGTCTGATGTCATCCAGAAGCTGGAAATAAAGAAGGACGAACTGTCCAGGAAGATGAGACACATTGAGGAGCTGTGTAACATGACGGATGCAATGACTGTCTTACAGGATCCAGACACAGGGGACTTGTGTGATCCTGAAGAGGAGGGAGGTGATGAATACACAAGGGGACATGATGGAGGTGATGAGGACACAAGGGGACATGATGGAGGTGATCGGGGTGTGGAGTGGATCTCACACATATCACACACATTATCTGCTATAATAAGAGGTATAAATGTGACCTTCTATGTGCAGGATCCTGCAGACATATTACTGGATATAAACACAGCTGCCATTGATCTCCTTATATCAGACGACCTGAAAACTGTAATCCAGACATATAGACGCCAGGATCATCAAGAAACAGCACAGAGATTCCAGGACTATGATCAGGTGATGAGCAGCAGCAGTTTTATCTCTGGGCGACATTACTGGGATGTGGAAATCAGTGGATCATGCAGTTGGAAGGTGGGGATGTGTTACCCCAGTATAGACAGGAGGGGGGAGCAGTCATACATTGGAGATAATAAGAAGTCTTGGTGTTTATATGGAGAGCAGATGAATAATAATCAGTATTCAGTGATACATGACAGTTTGTGGCTATATTACCCTACCAGATCTCCAGTGATAGAGTCAGGGTCTGTTTGGATTATGAGGCCGGGCAGCTGTCCTTTTATGAGCTGTGTGACCCCATCAGACACTTACACACCGTCACTGCCACCTTCACCGAGCCCCTTCATGCTGTGTTATGTGTACAGGACGGTTCTATAAAGATATTAGGGACGAGCAGCTGGGATGAACCATCATCATAGAGGAAATCTGCCCAGAGACTGATAACATCTCAGGGAGCAAAATGTGATTGGTGGAGCATTCAGACAGTAGGATACAGAAGTAGGCAGATCTACTTAGCTTAGCTCCTAATTTTGTAGGCATTTTGGATTCCTCCAGTACAGAGAGCTGTGATTGGTTATCTGCTGCTACACTCCATGGCAATCCCTGTTCCTATTGGCTGTGATGTATTTAGGTGTGGAAGAAAAGCTAACTGGAAAGGAAAAAACATCTGGGAGTTGTAGTTTTTGGGTGTACAGGCCAACAGTGTAAAGTAGCTCACTGCTTAGTCTCATGATGGATCCTGAGGAACTACAATCATATCATGTCTATTTCATATAAGATTCATATACAGGCAGTCCCCGGGTTACATATGGGTTAGGGACTGTAGGTTCGTTCTTAAGGTGAATTTGTATGTAAGTCGGAACCAATATATTTAGTACATGTGTGGTGTATATGTATGGTGTGTAATTATAGATAGGTATATGTCCCCATAGCAGGTATAGGCAAGTATATGTCCCCTCATAGGCAGGTATAGGTCCCCCATAGGAAGGTATATGTCCCCCATAGCAGGTAATAGGCAGGTATGTCCCCATAGGCAGGTGTATGCCCCCCAAAGCAGGTATAGGCAAGTATGTCCCCCATAGTCAGGTTTATGTCCCCTCATAGGCAGGCATAGGTCCCCCATAACAGGTATAGGCAGGTATAGGTCCCCTCATAGGCAGGTATAGATAGGGCTTATTAAAAAATAACATATACAAATACTCACCTCAATCCCCCGATGCTCCGAGGCTTACCTCCGACTCCTGGTCTTCTGGCACAGGCCAGTGATGTCATCAGGCCGCGCAGGCAGCGTGATGACATCGCGTGCTGCCTGTGCCGGAGTTCTATTGCGGAGCAGGGAGCGCTCGCTCTCTGCTCCGCAATAGAGTCTTCCGCTGTATTCACTCTGGGAGGAGTCGCATACAGCCGAAGCGATCCCCACCGGTGCCTGGGCCATAGCAGTGCCCGATCACCGACGCGGATCGGAGAGTCAGCTGTATGCGCTCCCAGGAGTCACATACAGCTGCAAAGATCGCTGACAGCGCCCGGGCCACAGCAGCGCCCGGACACTGTCGGCTGTCACTTGCTTGCATTGTTCCGGTCCCCGTTCGTAACTAGGGGACAGACGTAAGTCGGGGACTGCCTGTACTTTACTGCAATTTAAATTCTCAAATTTTTATGTATTAGATGATTGTTAACGTGTATTCATTGTAAATGAAGTTCTCCAATCATCTCATATTTTTTGGGGACAGATGTATTACAACTGTCTCAGACTAGACAATCGTATGTCTCAGTAGGTTAGTGTTTCACAGCACTTTATAAATGTATCCACATTTGTGTGCACCAAAAAAGTGTCCTGAGACAAATTTTATCTGAGCCTTACCACTTGGATGGATTACTGGCATGGATAAGTACAATATTTTTGTGACATATTCTGTCGAGCAACATTGATGAATGTGTCTAACCTTATGAATGCAGCGCAACACGCTCCCTAAGAATTGGCGCAGACAAAAGTGTTGAGGGTGTTGGACTGTGCACCCGTTTTTGGCACAAATCTTTTATACATATTTTGGAAATGACCAATAACAATATTTTGTTAGACATCCCGCCAACAAAACTGATGCAGCCCGTTTCATACATCTACCCCTTTGTGTTTAAATTGCTGTGTTTTCTATTTAGATTGGGTTTCTCAGTAAAGATTTTCAGATCCCTGTTGTAAAAAAAACCAGTTAAAAGCTGTGTAGCCATGAACTGTATATTAAACTCACAGAAAAAAATAGCTGCTTATAATATAAGGGTCTATTCACAAATCTATACTAGACTATACAATCATATGTAATACATAGTATAATGATAGACTATTGCTAGGGAATTATTGTGTTAAGTGAGGATATATATATTCTTTAAGATTAATATTTCTAATTTCTAAGCAGAACAAGATGGAGGTGACTCACCATCTTGTGACTAACTTGTGTGTTGGAACATTTAACTTCTTCTTTTCTCGCTGATACATTAAGGGCGACATGTATGAAAGGGGTTGCGGCATTTTTGCACCCAAAAAATATTGTAGCACTGTTCTATAGAAGTATGAACAGTTATGTGACCAAACTTGCACCATATCCAACAGAGGGCGCTTGAGCATCTAAGCTCCTTTCCCATAATGCCTTGTGATATGCAGATGCTTCGTGGAGTGCAAAAAGGCAATTTCGAATCTCCGCACGCCTATATAGGCGCCTCCCTAAGGAGAGATCTTCCCTTTCTGAGCCACTCATTGTCTCCCACTCAGCCAAGCCAGCATCGCTCTGCGCTGTACTGACAAGGGGCAAAACCCTGAAACGGCTGTATACAGATGGGTGATGTTAGCTTGGCTAAACGTCCCTTTTGTTTTCCAAAGACCCAGTGGGTCAAAAGCAAATTGAGGATTTGTTACATCCAACAGAGGGAGCTTGAGCTTCTCAGCTCTTTTCCCATAATGCCTTGTGACAAACTTGCACCAGGCACAGAACTGTTGAATGTGCAGATGTAAATCAATCAAGTAACCAATCACAATATGATTTATGATTAAAGGTGTGAATTAATGTTGATAATCTAATGATGATATATTGAATATTTTGATATTACCAGACCTTAAAATCAAACGGTATAAAACTTGTATGCACCAGTAATAAACGAAGAAAGTGCTTTTGATATCACACTAGATGTCAGTTGTCAATTTTCTATATAATTTGGATACCGCACAATGAGGTTTTGGGGGTTTAGAAAAGTGACAACATAATACATGTAAAATATAATACTAGACTATACAATCATAGATAACACATAGTATAATACTATACTATACAATCATATATAGTACATAGTATAATACTAGATTATACAAATATATATAACACATAGTATAATACTAGACTATACAATCATACATAGCACATAGTAAAATACTAGACTATATAATCATATATAACACATAATATAATACTAGACTATACAATCATATATAACACATAGTACAATACTAGACTATACAATCATATATGATACATAGTATAATATGTCAA
>JAODAL010024410.1:0-60617 GCA_025379985.1 Phyllomedusa bahiana | reverse complement strand
GGAAAAAAACCGTCTGCAGAATATTCCAATGTCGTCTTAAAATATTGTGCACTCCTGTCATCATAGGGTGGTAAGTATTCACAAAAGGAATCCTAACTGTTTTTGGATCACTAGGTTTTGTTGTACCTCTATCAAGTGTCAGGGTATTCTCCAGATAGCCTCTATCACGGAACGTCTCCCATTGCCTTGAGTCTGACTTGTCTCTGTGTCGATTCTGATACAATGGACTCTCATAAGTTGTGATCTAGGTAGAGACTTCTTAATGTGATGTGGGTGACAGCTCTTAAAATGAAGAAGATTATTCCTATTTGTTGGTTTCATGTAGAGATCAATACTCAGATTGTTGTCCTCATTCCTAATCACTAAGGTATCAAGAAAAGGTAACCGATGTGCGTCATATTTTGATATTCACCTATTTTGACCAGCACCATATCACGGACCACGAATAGTGAGTGCCACCCTACTAAGTATAAATTGTTCAGTTTTTTTGTGGGTAGAGGCACCCAAACGGATCAATGTCTACGGCACTTTTGCATACAGTGAAGAATAGGCCAACTCCATTATGTCACGGACGCCCCTGCGACCACTGTCCCGGGTCGCAGGCGCGCCGTGCCCCTGCTTCCAGCGGAGCCCCGTCCCGCACGTCGGGCTCGGGGTCCGCCCGTGTCCGGCCGCTGTCAGCGTTCACTTACCCGGCCGCGCTCCTGCTCTGTCCGGCTCCGTATCCTGGCGCGTGGCTCCGCCCCGAGGGGCGCGCACGCGCTGGCAGTTTGAATTTAAAGGGGCAGTGCGCCGGTAATTGGTCATTGCCGGGCCTGCCCCTTTATTTAGTCCGGCCTCTTTCCTGGCGGCCCTCGCCGGATCCTTTGTGTATGTTCCTTAGAAGAAAGCTGTCTAGAGAGTTCCTGTTTGCCTTACCGGGTGAAACCCACCGTTTTGCCTACGTTTTACCGACTACGAAACCAGAGCCGCCTGTCCTGACCTCCTGCGTGTCTACCGTCTACGAGCCTGAGCCGCCTGCCCTGACCACCTGCCTGTACCCGACTACGAGCCTGTCTGCCATTCCTGTACCTCGTACCCTTGGCCGCCATCGCAGGCAAGCCCCGCCAGTGGTAGTGACCTGGTGGACTCCCGCCGCAGCAAGACCATCCCGCTTTGCGGCGGGCTCTGGTGAATACCAGGACCCACTTAGATTCCACTCCCTGGTGGGGGCTTACGCCATCGCCTGCGGTGGTCCAGTGGATCCACCACCAGACTGTTACAGTAGGATCCGGCCATGGATCCCGCCAAGGTTTCCGTTACCCAGCCCGGCGGATCTGACGACCGTTGTTGCCCGCCATCACACATTTTCGGTCAACAGGCACAGCAACTTACCCAGCTATCTACCATGTTGCAGCAACTCGTTACCGTCCAGCAGCAGCAACCTCCACCAGTTCCAGCTGTTGTTCCAGCCCCTACGGTTCCTGTGACTCTGAGAGGGCCCAAGCTTCGGCTGTCGCTCCCTTTTTAAATTAAAATTGGAGACCGAAATTTTTTGGGCGGGGGTTCTTCACTAAAATGCTCTAGGGCAGGGTGGAGGGGGATGGGTAAAAAGTTCCTGCCCTTTAAACGGGGCGAAGGGGGGTTTCGTGGTCGCTTCCTTGGGGGAAGGCCTTGGCTTTGGGCTACACCAATATGGGACAGAGATTTTCCCTAGTGCGGCGGATTTCCCAGCTTTTCCTCGGAGTTCCGCGTGTTTTCGAGGGAACCACCCCGGGCATCCCCCGCTGGACCCCCCCTTTTCTTAAACCCCCAAAAAAGGGGGGATCTTTTCTGTGGGGGACTGGGGCTGCAATTCCGAAATTTGGGCCTTAAAAGTCAGGGGAAAAAGAGGCCCCCCTGTGTGCAACCTTAAAGGAAGGGGGCTTCAACCCGGGGTTAAGAAGGTTTGGATCCAGAAAACCCCCCCCGTTTCCCCCCATTTGCCCTAAATTCGGTTAGCGGGCCCGCTTTCGTTTTTACGTTGGGTTTAAAACGGGGGGGGGGCTTAAAGCAAGACCCCCAGTCAGCCAAAACCTCCCCGGTTTCCTGCGGGCCCACCGGTGTTCCAGGGAGCCCCCGGGTGCCACAACCCCAAAAACCCCCCGGGACGACCCCCCTGCAGATTGATCGGGTTTTGGGCCTCTCTGAGAAAGGAATTTGGGCCCCGCCCCGGGCAAAAGAACTTTTTGCCTCTACTGTGGCAGCCAAAACCCTTTTTCGGAGGAATTGCCCCGGGAGTCCCAAGTTGGGGGAAAATTTTACCCGCACTAGGATTGGGGGACAGGCTTTCCCTGGTTTGCAACCTCCTCCCTCCAGTGTTGATGCCCGTGCAGGTCTTTGTCATTTGATGGTATCACTTTCCAATTTCCCCGACTTTCTGGATTCGGGCTCCGCCGGGAACTTTCATACTTCAGTCACAAAGTGAAGCAGTATCGGCTGTTCCGGGGTGGGGAACGCCTGGAAAAACCGCTTTTTCATCTCTTTCTGTCAGCGGGGAGCTGCTTAGGCACCTTTCCAGTTTGTCCACCAAACCACTGTCCCTCATTGTGGGGGGGGTGAAAAAGGAAAAAGGTCCCCTTCTACGTGTTGCTCCTTTTTGTCGGGGGGTTTCCTTTTTGGAAAATTTCCCCATGGCTGCCGGCCCCTTTTCCCCTTTCCCGGGGGAAATGGTCTAGGGGTTGGGTTTTTGGTTGGGGGTATTGGGTTTGGGTGGGGTCCAAAACGGGGTCGGGGGTTTTTTACCCTTTCGGGAAAGGGGCCCGGTTTGCCGGGGTGCCGCCCCCGGGGGGGGAAATTTGGGGGGGGGAGTGGGGGCCGGGGGGGGGGGAAGGGGGGGGTTGGGGGGGTTTTTTGGGGGGGGGAGGGGGGGGGTTTTTTGGGGGGGGGGGGGGGTTTCTTTTTGGGGAAGGGTGGGGGGGGGCCCCATTAGGGGGGGTTTGGGGGGGCCCCATTAATTGGGGGGGAATTACGGGGTGGGGGGGGGGGGGGGGGCCCAAGGGCGGGGGTGTCCTTTCCCGGGGGGGGGGGGGGGCCGGGGGGTTACCCATTTTCCCCCGGGGTTCCTGAGCCCCAAGCCTTGTCCGTTTTTCATCCAGGAAAAATCTCTGGCGGGGGGTTCTTTTTGTAAAAGAAGGCGGTCCCTTTTGGGGGCCCTGCATAGATTCCCGGGGGCCCTTTGAAAAGATCACGGTAAAAAACCGTTATCCTTTTCCCGGGCTGTCACTGAACTGTTTGATGGGTTGCGGGGGCCCCCAAGATTTTCCCCAAATTTTGGCCCTGAGAGGGGCCACACAATTGGGTCCAAACCCCCGCAAGGGCGGAAGAAGGGAAAACCCCCTTCAAACACCAGGGAGGGGGCATTTGAGACCTGGTGATGCCCTTGGATGTGAAACGTTTCCCGCCGTTTTCGGGCTAGTGAATGCGTCTTCGGGGACCTCCTCCTCACCGGGGCGTGGTGGTTTTTCCTTGAGGGACATTGGGTTCTCTCCTGCCTCGAGACCCCCCGCGGTCATTTTTGTCAAGTACTGGGGACTTTCTCGGGAGAACCACCTTTTTTGTCAAGTAGGAAAGTGCCTTCTTCCTTTCAGACTACCCTCCCGTTTCTGGGGTTGGTTTCTGTGCCCAAGACCTATGGATGGCCCAGCAAAAATTTTCGGGGCCGTTGTTGCAGGGGCCCACGCCCGTGGGTGGGGCTACCCGCGATTTTGGGGGCTTCTGAAATTACTTTTCGCGTTCATCCCCCAATTCTTTCGTGGTGGGCCCCGAATTAGCCTCTCCCAAAGGGAAACAAGTTTTAATCCACGCAGCTGGCCGGGTTCTAGCCCGCCTTTTTTCGGCCTCTATCCTTGCACGTGGGGTTTCCCACAAAAACCTTCACACTGGGGGTTTGGATGCCCCTTTTTAAAGGTCCCGGAGAAGTTTCTTAGCAAAAGGGGCCCCAAAAGGGGTTTAAGCCCGGAACGTGCGGCTTCTTCCCCAAAGATTTTTTATCAGCCGAGCGGAATTAAGGGGTTTGGGCGCCCGGGAGCAAATAGCCTTTAAATGGCTTGGAGGGTGGGTTTCTGCTGGGGGGCGACCGTTTCCTTCCGTTTACTGGGAAACCACTAAAACCTCCAAATTTATCGGCAGAAGGGGTCAGGGGGATTAACCCACGCCAGGCTAGGTGGTCGCTTTTTTTTCCCCTTTTCGTTTTTTCAGATCCACTTCAGGCCACCCCGAGAAGAATGGGGGAGCGGACCCCCCTCTACCCGTGCCCCCAAACTTTTTGGGGGGGAAGATTCTTCCCCAAAACTTTTTAAATTTACTCCAGAATGTCTCATCTCGGGGGGCCCCGGGTGGACCCGGAAGGTCCTGGGGGGAAGGACTTAGTGCGTCTTCCCCTTCGAGCCCAAAATTTTAAAAGGGGGGACATTGCTATTGGTGGCTGGCCATGGGGCCCCCCCGAAGTCCCCTTTTTCCCTGAAAAACCCCCGGTTTTCTTTTGGGTGGCCAAGTGGGAAAAGGGAGGGAAAGGGGAACTTCGTTTCGTTTGGGGAAAATGTCCCCCGCAAAAAAGGGACCCCACTTTAAAACCCGGCGGGCCCAAAATTCAGCCCCCTTCCCCTTCCCCCTTTTAAACCCCTTTGGCCCAAAAATTTCGAGGGAAACTTAAAATGACCTCCCTCGTCGTCGGCAACCCCCAATTTTTGGGGTTTGATTACGGATCCTTTTAAAAAAATGGCGAATTTCGTTTCCCGTTGCCAGGCTTCCCATCGGCCCCCCGCGGGCCCGGGGAAGCTGTTTTTTTCCCCATGTGTTTATCGGGCTTTGGACCCCCCCGCAGGTTTTTTTGGGGGGAACCCCCAAAAAAGGGTTTCCCAATTTGTCTCCGGGTTTTTGGGGGAGCCCTGTGAAACCCAACTTTCAGGTAAAAGTTTGACTTCTTTTCCCGCCCTACCCCCCGGGGACAAAAACGGCCAGGTGGAGAGGGGAAACCCAATTTCTTGGGATTTTTCCCCTTCGCCATTTTCGTCTCGGCCGTAAAGACGTTTTGGCCCCAATTTTTGTGTGGGTGGGTTCTCCTTAAAATTCTTTTGAGCCCAAAGTCACGGGGGTCCCCCCCTTTTTCTACATCGTGTAGGGCCCGCTTCCCCGCCTCCTCCCCTCTGGAAACCCCCTCCCCCCAAAGGGTCCCGGCGGCGGACGCATGGCTCAAGATATAAAGGTCATTGGCCCCGGGACCCCCCCAGTCGTGCTCCGCGTTTCCGGGGCGCTTAAAGGGATTTAAAAGGGCGGCCAGAAAAAAGAATCCCCCTCCAGTTTTTCCCCGGTTTAAAAACCAAAGGGGTTTTGGTTTTCGTCTCGTTATGTGGGCCCTAAAGATCCCTTTTAAAAAAAGGGGGAACCCTTTCCGGGGACCTTTAAAAGGGGTTCCACCCCCACCCGCATAACCCCGCATCTCCCCTTGCACCTCAAGAATATCCCCAAAAAACCCAAAGGGTTTTCTCACTGTGGAAAAACTCAAACTCTCTTTTAATGTTTTCTTATTTTTTTCGTTTTTGATATTTAAAACCCCTTGCTTATGGGTTCCCTTTGAAAAAAATCCCCCCTCCCCAATCTGTCCGGGAAGGGCAACACCCGGGGCTCATCTTTCTTCCAGCCCCCTATACTGATGCCTCAAACCTTTTGCCCCGTACTGCACTGGTTGCCCATCCAGTACAGGATACAGTATAAACTCATCACTCTCACCCATAAAGCTCTGCTGCTGATATCAGGTTACACTCATCGATCATCCGAACCTCTCATGCCCGCCTACAAGATTTCACTAGTGCGGCACCAATTCTCTGGAATATGCTACCGCGGGCGATCAGGCACATTCACAACCCTCACAGTTTTAAGAGGGCCCTGAAAATACATCTTCTCAGTCTGGCCTACCAAGATCCCAAACTGCTATCACACACATCTGTCACGACCTACACTAGGGCACTCACAGGCACTTATCTGTATATAGATGTACAGTCTGGGTGGCAGGTTCATCCATTTTTCATGTAAACCACCCCCTATTTATGAAACATGGCCGGACCATTGTAAACTTGGCACTTCTTACCTTATGTTTCACCCATACACCCGAATAGATTGTAAGCTGTCACGAGCAGGGCCCTCACACCTTGTGTCTCATTTGTAAGTACTTTTAATGTGTAATGTCTGTATGTTTACCCTTGAATTTGTAAAGTGCTGTGGAATATGTTGGCGCTATATAAATAAAGATTATTATTATTATTATTATTATTATTATTATTATTATTATTAAGGGGATTGGTAGAGGAAGCCCAACTCCAATGCACACTGTGGGAATAAATGAGTGGAAGATGGGGCCACCGCCCTCTATAGAGAGACAGGGAAATAGGGCAGCAGCCAAGATGGAGGAGCAGCATGGCCAGCATGGGAAAAGCCGCACAGCGACCGCAAGCGGGCAAGCAGCTGTGCCAGGAACGCACACGACGACAGCAGAGGCCGCGGCGAAGGACAGGAACGTGGCACGGACCGTGACAGTACCCCCTCCTAAAGCCCCCTTCTCCTCCTCCAATCCACAAAATTCCACCTAGGTCTGGGGACCGAAAACACTCCGGGGGCAACCCCAAAGCCAAACTACAGGCTGTATGATAGCCAGTACTGGGAATACCTAGGAAATGGAAGTGCACAGGAGGAACAAACAGGGCACTAGGCAGAATGGGGGGGGGGGGGGAGCAGCTCAGGGCAACACTGTAAGCCACGGGGACTCAGAAGGCTCAGGGCGACACTGTAAGCCACGTGGACGCAGAAGGCTCAGGGCAACACCGTAAGCCACGGGGACTCTGAAGGCTCAGGGTGACACTATAAGCCACGGGGACTCAGAAGGCTCAGGGCGACACCGTAAGCCACGGGGACTCAGAAGGCTCAGGGCGACAACATAAGCCATGGGGACTCAGAAGGCTCAGGGCGACACTGTAAGCCACGGGGACTCAGAAGGCTCAGGGCGAGACCGTAAGCCACGGGGACTCAGAAGGCTCAGGGCGACACCGTAAGCCAGGAGTGGCCAGCAGCTGCCAAACACCAAAAAGACCTGCAAAAAGGGAAAAAAAACACTCCCACACACAAAAAGGGACAGCCAGAAACAAGACCTGCACATGGACCAAGAAAACAGAGGGTAAGATGTCAGCAGAGTCCATGGCCTGATCCTACTGTAACGGATGAGTGGGTAAAGCTGGTAGTGGACCCACTGGACCACTGCCGGGCTTGCTCCAAGGGGGCATAACTAAGCGGCTGTCAGGCATCTTCACAGAGCCTTTGATGGTAAGGATAGCTTACCACAACAGCCGCCAGGTGCGACCTCAGAGCAGTCCCCAGCAGTAGCAGCTAACCAGACAGGCCAGAAGTGTCAATAGTTAGGCACCAACAGAATAGGAACACAGATAAGGCAAACTAGGTACAGATATGTACAGGTACAAACAGACCGACACAGGAAAAAACGGATGCCAAACAGGAGGAATAAACATAAGGCAAAGGAACAATACATAGACAGACTGGAAACAACACCAAGAACATAAGCAGAGACTAAAGCTAAACTCAGGCAAGGAACCAAGGCACGACCAGGGCAAGAACACAGGCAGAGAACAAGGCAAGGAAACTCAGACAAAGCCACAAGAAGACCAACATAGAGACTAACCAAATATAGGGAATACCATAAGGACACAAACAAGACAGCGTGTGCACACCTGACAGCTAACAAACAAGATAAGAAAACACACAGCAACAACAGCACAACATGAGACACTAACAATACAACATGTACCAACAAGGATCAGGCAGGGAGTGTAGGGAGGAGCAGGCTTATAAACACACAGGTGGAAGGGGATTGGTAGAGGAAGCCCAACCCCGCGGGTATAAATGAGTGCATGATGTGGTCGCCGCCCTCTATAGAGAGACAGGAAAATAGGGCAGCAGCCAAGATGGAAGAGCAGCATGGCCAGCACGGGAAAAGTCACACAGCGACCGCAGGCGGGCAAGCAGCGGTGCCAGGAACGCACACGGTGACAGCAGAGGCCGCGGCGAAGGACAGGAATGCGACACTGACCGTGACAGCTATGATTCATGGCAATACTGCCAGGATCTACAATGTGAAACAGCATATCATTGGTATAATTGTGAACAAGCAGATACATGGTAGAACCCTTGCGCAAGAATCAATGTTCGTATGGAGCACATTCGCCACCCCAAGAACAGAAACAATTTCCTCCAGCACGTTCAGTAGAACGAGAAAAAGAAATCCAAGAAAAGGGGCACCTGGGTGGAACAGAAGAGTCAACCACCAGCGTTTACAAGTGAAGCTCAATTGGTCCGCACTCATACGGAAGGGCAGGCGCTCTCGTAGAGGCAGAAATTTCTCAAGCGCTACCCAGGTCTTGACTGTCTTCTGAGGAAGGATCAAGGTCTTAACTCACACTTCTGCCATGCGCACTCTGCTTCGGCCCGAAGTTTTCGTTGCTGCGTCATAAGGGCATTTTTGCTGTGTTACTAGATGACTGACAGCAACCCACGTTCACAGCCTCACCCTCCTTGATCAGCAATTTCCTTCAACCCACTTGACAGTAAAATGGATGAATTTTAGACAGGCCTCGTTGACTAACTGTGGACATCTGTTTGGTCTGCTTCACGTTCTAATGTCACGGTGGAACAACATCATCAGCAGTAAAATAGCAAGTAGCTGTAGCAACAGCAGCATTGGAAAACTAGTTTTTTTTAAAATAGTTAATTTCTTATTGCGAACTTTTGTGCTGGTCCATAAGGGCACCTGTGCGGGTTTTGGGGTCATGCTGCGGTAAAGGATAGGGATAGTAAATGTCAAAATCACTAAAATAATGGTTCAAAGACTACTTTCTTCCAGCATTTTTTGATCTGTGGGTCATGCAGGTTTTTGGGTCATGCTGCAGTACAGGACAGGGATAGTCAGAGTCCAGTTCCCTTAAATAGTGGTTCAAAGACTACTTTCTTCTGGCACTTTTTAATCTGTGGGTCATGTGGTTTTTTGGGGTCATGCTGCGGTACAGGACAGGGATGATCAATGTCCAGTTCACTAAAATAGTGGTTCAAATACTTGTTTCTTCCGGCACTTTTTATTCTGCGGGTCTATGAGGGCATCTGTGCGGCTTTTGGGGCATGCCCCTGTAAAAGAAACCAATAGTAAAGGTCTTATTGACAAAAAGCTTATTTCTCACGCTTCAAGGCCATCAAAATGAACAGCGATTACTGGGTGACCATCCTCCTTGATTCACGTTCCAAATCAAAAGTCATCAATTTCCTTCAACCCACTTCATTTGACAATAGAATGCAGGAATTTGAGACCGTACTAGTTGACAAACTGGAGACATCTGTTGCGTCTGCTTCACGTTCTAAATGTCACGGTGGAACAACGTCAGCAACATGCCAGCAGTAGAATGGCGAGTAGCTGTAGTAGCAGCAGCATTGGAAAAATAGTTTTTCGAAATAGTCGATTTCATATTGCGAATTTTTATTGAGGATCCATAAGGGCATTTTTTTCTGGTTTTGGGGTCAGGCTACTTTAAAATGGATGCCAGGGGTGCCAATAGGGCAGTATTCCTGTCAGGGGTCCTAATCATAAAGGGGCCTGGAGATATGTTAAAAATAGGAAGTAGTAATGGGTGGGCACCCCATTTGATTTAGCTGCATGTGGCCATAAAACAGTTAATAGATGACTGACAGCAGCCTTGACTCTCACCGCGCCCACTCTAACTAGGGCCCTGCCAGCTGAACCTCCGTGTTCCCTGTTGGGATGTTCTTGCTGTCAGCACATACATGACAAGTTGTTGGTCCCTGGTGCAAAAAATGATAGGGGTCTCCTGCCAGTTACCATGTGCCATTTCTAATATCAGTGTCTTGTTTTGAGTCAAAGGGGACCCGTAGCAGCTGCTACCGCTGTGCCTGCTGTGGCTATGCCGTTCTCATGTTTTCGGTTAGCCATTGAATGGAATGAATTATTTTCGCATATTAATTTTTTTCTGTGACTCTTATAGCCTAATTTGTCTTGTGTAAGGTGTAGCATGTATCCAGTTTACTGTTGTGGATTTTAATTCCATCTTCTCCTCACCTGTTTAGGTGTAGAAATGACTTAAATGGGAATCAGCGATTAATCGTAATTGGAGATCGGTCATCGACCCGATAATTTAAAAAATCGCGAATCAACTCGATGACAATTATTGCCCGAATCGCTCATCACTAGCAGCCACACCTAGTCAGCTGACTTGCTGACCATAAATAGGCCAGGTAAATCCTGGCATGGAACATGGGGAGCAAGCGCCCCACCCTGCTCTTTGCTTACTCCCAATAAAAAGCCATCCCAGAATGGCTGGAAGCCATATTAAAAACACAATAAATGTGTGTCAACAGCTTGATGCCATTGATACATATCTAACTGGCTTTCCACCTCACCAAGGCTCCATAATTTGGTGACGTGTTTCTGGACTCCTCCAGGTATATTTCCAGAACCTGGCTGGGATATAAACACCATTGCAGACCTTCTGGGCTGCTGCCTTACAGTGTCTAAATCAGCCATGCATAGAGTGGTCCTTAATGCAAGCAAAAAAAATAAAACATTTTTGATGGGGCACTCTTTGAAATGAATCATTTCGGTATCAAACTAAATAAATTACAAACATTTTAAAAATCTTTTTATGTAGTTGTTTAAACAGATTTAGGTAAAAATGAACCATTACGATCGACAATTGCAAATCATGTTTATTTCTCAACAAAAACAGCTAATTTTGTTGTCTGTTTGCTAAATACTTGGTTAATAGTGTCACTCATTTGCAGTCCATGAGTGTCTTTTTTCATTCTTGATTCTCCTTTACTAGTATCAATAGAAATTTTTTCTGTTATTCATTTGTTCTTGTGCAACTTGTTATATTCTTCCATAAGTGCTACTCCAAGTTCTGCAGTATCATAAGTCACTCTCATGCCACTGATAACCAGACAGCCTTTATCTGCAGACCATCTTTGGACAGGAATGGAGGTGAAGCTGAAGAACCTGTGGGTTTTCTGAGTGACAAAGTCTGCCAGACATTTTGGGCGACATGTATGAACAGATCATTTTCATTGATGCGCCCTATGTACAGTGCTTCATTCGGGCATGTTTGCCGCACTGTGCGCCAGACCCGACACTTTGTAATGGACCAAAGATCTGGGGTGTTCTGGGAGTGTGTTGCACCACATTCGTAATATTAGACACATTTATCAATGTGGGACAGCAAAACTAGGCGCATAACTGCACAAACAGCCAGACCCATTTAAATGTGTCTGTGGAGTCGTAATGGAATTAGTGAAAAAATATCCCTTATTTCTCAACTTATACCAGTAAAATAATAAAAAGTAATTTATCATATATAATAAATTATATAATATGAAATTAATCAAAAATTATATAATTTCCCAAAATTATAAAATGATCTCCTATAAAATGTATTTAACAGGGTTTTCTCACTGCAAAGATTAGTTTTCTACATAAGGGGACTGTTAAATAAAGACATTTTCTAAATACTTTAGTCAGTAGATTTTACTTTAGTCATGAGCTATAGACAGTTCAGCAGGTATCTCACTGTACAGAGGTTTATATGGTTACCTGCATACCTGTTATCTGATTAGCTGAGAGCAGGAGCTACTTTCATCCCATGGATGGGCTGACAGGGACTGAGCTGTGAGTGAACTAATTAGATTAACCCCTTAAAGACCTTGTGTTTTTTTTGGTTGACACATTCGTTTTTCCTCCTCACCTTCCAAGACCCATAACTTTTTTATTTTTCCGCCTACCTAGACAAATGAGGGCTTATATTTTGTGTGACAAGTTGTACTTTCTAATGGTGTTGTTCACCGTACCATAAAATATACTGGGAAACTGCAAACAAATTCCAAGTGGGGCAAAATGTGAAAAAAACATATATGCGCCAGGTTTGCAGGGTTTTATTTTTAGGGCGTCCACTCTCTTGTATAAATGATATGTTCTCTGTATTCTGCAGGTTGATATGAACCCGGCAACACCAAACATGTAGGGTTTTCGTTATGTTTTGGCACCGTAAAAAAATCCAAACATTTTCTATTATTGAAATTTGCACCATTTTCCGTGACCAATAACTTTTTTGTATTAACACCTACAGAGTTGAGTGAGTGTGCATTTTTTGCAGGCTGAAGTGTACTTTTTATTGCTAGCACTTTGGAATGCATGCGACTTTTTTGATCACTTTCATTCCAATTTTTAGGAGACTTTAAATGACCAAAAACCAAATTTTGGCATTTGGAATTTTTCTTCTATGGTGTTCAGCGTATTGGATAAATTATGTTATATTTTAATAGATCAGACATTTCCAGACGCACATTTGTAAAATAGCAAAAGGGGGATGATTTAAACTTTTAATAATTTTTTTAAATTTTTTTTTCACACTTTAGAATGTTTTTTTTTTAACACTTTAGAAAGTTTTTTTTTTCACTTTAACTTTGAGCTCCTTAGGCCTCGTTCGACACGGCTTATTCGGACGGATTTGCCGACGGATTGACGACGTCAATCCATCGCAAAATCCGTACGAAATATGTCCACTAGCCTATTTTCTATTGATTCAATAGAAATGACGGCTCGTCGTTCACAGACCAAAATTCCATTCGATTGCGCGCATGTACACAAGTATAAATGGAGTCGGTGACCATGAGAGACTGATTGGCTTCCGATCAGATCTCACCACGAGGGCCCCAATCGGAGTGAGGAACAGTGCGCAACACTGCTTCTCATTCATTAAGACGCCGTGGCTGGCATCACCATGGCATTTAAGGGGTTAAACAGCGCAAGATGGTTCTGGCGGCTGTTAGCTGCAAATGTCAGCTGACAGCCACCGGCTGTATAGTGTGATCGTGGTTACTAGATAATACTAGGAGCAAATACCTCACTGTATCTATCACCATGATACTGCTATCAAACAAATACCACTATACCAAGACCAACATTACCGATAATACTACTACATAAGGACCCAAATATACCGCCAAACCAGAAACACAAATTACCACCACATAATCACTGAATAATACCCCTATGCTATTAATTAATAAAGATCAATATACAAAGATCACTATTACCCCCATAGAGTGCCCATATGGGGGTAAATGCCAATGTACACGGGCTCTGCAGACTATATATTACCACCATACAGTGCCCATGTAGTGGCAATTACCAGTGTACAAGGCACTCTGCAGACATGTACTGTAGCTCATTACAGTGCAGTTACATCCAAAGACTCACAGGCAACGTCTTCTCTGATAAGTTGTTCACTTTTCCTTTTCTTCTCCATCTGGTCCAGACTTGCATGATGACTTCTCCCGGCCACCACTTATCCCTGCAGAATTTGCACACAAATATCTTAGAATCTCACTTTTCCAGTACCTCCCTCATCGCCCCCCACCACTGTAAAAACTTTGCATTGGTGGGAGAGCAGGTACAAGCCATAGCTTAGAGGCACAGTTTCTTAGGAGGGTGGGGGAGAAAGAAGACATATAGTTCTATTTCTATGTCCTTTACTCCTCAGAATCATATTGTACAATCAAACTCCTTTCCTTACCCCCCAAAAAATCAGTCAGTCAAAGGTATAATGCATGATCTTCAGGGGATGAAAGAGATGAAGTTTAGTACTGTCATGCTTTTTGTAGTGTTTCTCTTTACTCTCCAGATTTCCCTGTTGGACTATGATGGATTTATTGGACTCTGTTGGACCAGCATTGAATCCATTTCTTTAATAAAATAGTTAATGAGGGTTGGTGTCAGGTAGATTTTATTTAAATAAAGTGTTGTTTTGTGTTGTATCATTGTGCTTTTTTTACCATGTTATTCCAGTGTTAGTGATAGAGGTTTTGACAAATGCCTCTGTATTACTAGAACTGGGGCTTAGTGTCAGCCTTGGGGTGACAAAAAAAGCACTGCTGGCAGACACTCAGACACCTAGTAATAGAGATATATATGTCACCTCTTTTACCAACACTGAAAATTTAAAAAAAAAAAAAAATACAAAAAAACAACCAAAACATTTTATTCAAAAAACATCCCCAAAACATGCCCTTAAACAGTTATAAAAAAATAATCCAACAGGGTGTGACGTATTCCGCGGGGAAACCCTTATAATACAAAAACATTATCCGCTTTTTTTGGGCTCGGGCTCTGACTGGGCTCCCGGGGGATCGTGAATCCCCCGGGTGGGCCCCCCCAGCCGCTGGGCCCCCGGGAGGCAGTGCCACCTTTCCGGGGGGGGCCCCCGGTTGGCACCTCCTGAACGCCCGGGACCTGCCCCCGGCGCCAAAACCGGCCCCGGGAGTTGGGGGGCTAAGGCCCTGACTCCCGGGGGCTGCACGGGTCAGCGGGGCACACGCCATTTCCCTGCGCTCCGCTGATCCCCCTGGAGGCCAAAGGGAACTGGGCCCCTTAAGCCTGCCGGCGGGGGCCCCTACTGCGACTACCCCGCGCTGTGCGTCACATCACCGGCCCCCTATGCAGGGCAGAATACGGACCGGCGGGCACTGGAGCGGCCGGGACGGAGCCGACCCCGGGAAATGGCTGTTTGTTGTTTTTTTTTTTTTTTTTTTTTAAAATTTACCTATGGCTGGCCCGACACTGGGGGGGCCCCTGACTACAAGGGGGGGGCCCGACACTAGGGGGGCCCTGGCTAAAAAGGGGGGCCCCTGACTAGGGGGGGGGCCCTGGCAAAGGGGGGGGCCCTCGGCTAAAAGGGGGGGCCCCCGGGGTTTCTAGGGGGGCCCTGGCTACAAGGGGGGCCCGGGCTACTGGGGGGGCCCGGCTACAAAGGGCCCTGACTACAAAGGGGGGCCCGGGACAAGGGGGCCCTGGCCACTTGGGGCCCTGACACAAGGGGGGCCCTTCTACAAAGGGGGCCCTGGCTAAAAGGGGGGGGCCCGGCTACAGGGGGCCTGACAAAAGGGGGGCCCCCTGGCTACAAGGGGGGGCCCGGCTATGGGGGGGCCCGGGCAACCTATGGGGGGGCCCGACTACCTAAGGGACCCCTGACTACATGGGGGCCCTGGTACCAATGGGGGGGCCCTGATTTACATGGGGCCCGGGGTTTTTTAAGGGGGGGCCCTGGCTACAAGGGGGGGCCTGGTACTAGGGGGGCCCCGGGCTCCCTTTTATAGGGGGCCCGATAAAAGGGGGGCCCTGACTCAAGGGGGGCCCTGACTACATACAGGGGCGCCCTGGCTACCAAGGGGGGCCCTGGCTACCTAAAAAGGGGGGCCCGGGCCCAAAGGGGGCCCGACTCAAGGGGGGTTCGGCTCCCTAAGGGGGGCCCTTCTCCCCTACGGGGGGGACACGGGTACCTACAGGGGCCCTGGCTAAAAGGGGGGCCCTGGCACAAGGGGGGGCCCGGCTACTGTAAGGCCCGGGATACAAGGGGGGCCCTGGCTACCTATAGGGGGGCCCGGCTCCCAGGGGGGGCCCTCTTACAAAGGGGGCCCTACAAAAAAGGGGGGCCCTGGAACCTACGGGGGGGGCCCTGGCAATCAAAGGGGGCCCCTAAAATACCTACGGGGGGGCCGATAAAAGGGGCCCGACTAAAAAGGGGGGCCCGGGCTACAAGGGGGGCCCCTGGTCCCTATAGGGGGGGCCCTGATACAAGGGGGCCCCGGCTACCTATATGGGGGCCCTCTCACAAAGGGGGCCCCCGGACTACAAGGGGGCCCTGAATACCTCGGGGGGGCCCCCGGCAATCTAAGGGGCCCTGACTCCCTACAGGGGGCCCCAAAAGGGGGGGTTTCTGGCTACCCGGGGGCCCCCGATCAAGGGGGCCTGTACCTCAGGGGGCCCTGACTATCTACAGGGGGGGCCCTGACCCCAACGGGGGGCCCCGGTATAAAAAGGGGCCCTGACACTAAAGGGGGCCGGCACCTAAATACAAAGGGGGCTCGGACACCTACACGTACTAAAGGGGGGGGCCCTGACTTCCCAAAACTACCTAAGGAGACCCCAACTGTCTTTTTAAACTACCTTAAAGGAGCCCCTAACTGTATATCCCTAAAGGGAACCCAAACCCCTGTAACTACCTAAAAAACCCCCTAAACTCCCTTATACACCTAAGGAGGCCCTAATGCCTTTTATACCTAAAGGGGTCCAATTTTGCACCCTATATAAAGGGGACCCAAACTCCCTACATTTTCCGTAATTGGGGGAAAACCCACCTACCTATACCTAACAAATTGGGATCACCAACACTACCTACAGCCTCCCTAACCCCTTGGTTCCAAAACCCCAACTGTCAAACTACTTTCCTAACTGGGGGCCTGCTTTTAAAAAGGGGGGCCCGTTTCCCCTACCCACCCGGGCAGGTCCCTCCCAAAACTATATGGGCCGGGGGTTTCCCAATTATCTAGGGGGGGTCCACCTACCTAAATAGGGCCTATCTAGTTACCTGGGGGCCCCCCACCCCCCAAACCCCCTTTAGGAACTGGGCCCCTTAAGATATGGTTTTAAACCTCTCCCCCCCCCCGGGTATTTTGTACAATGGGGGGGAATAGGTAAAGAGGTGCTGGAAAATTGAGGATTCTAAGTTTTTGTGTGTAATTTCTGCAGAATGATTGTGGCCGGGGGACAAGTCAATGGCGGGGGTTGGAACGGTAAAGAGAAAAAGAGAATAAAACGACTCAAAAGAAAGAAACGCTCATCGGGACGCTCCGGTGATCCCTGATTTCAGGAGTTATTTTTTATATTGAAATTGTGGTGACCTGAGCTGTTTGACCTCTAGGGGTTTCATTTTAAAAGGTTTGGGTTATACCTGAGTTTGGTGTTGACCTCAACTTGCCTCTATATTGGCGTTTTTTGTAGGTTATATCGAGGGTGCTGCCTCATATGGCCTCTTTTGGGAGGGTTTGTATTATACCTTGGTGGTGTCTGACCTTATGGGTCCCAAGGTTGGTTTTTTTGGGTTAAATTGGCTTTATAGTGGCAGTTACAGGGCCCCTGATTGTAAGAGTAGGGAAACACCTGCCCCTATATGGGAGTTACATTTTCTTTTTTGCTGGGGAAAATTTTAAAAGGGGGCGGGGTGCGTGACCTAGAGAAACATGGAGGGGATATGAAATGGGGTGAGGGGGATATTGTAAGGGGGAGGGGGGATTTTGTATGTGGGGGAGGGGAAATATGGAAGGGAGCTACTCGGCCCCGGGTCTATGATAGTTGACTGAAAAATGTTGATCTCTTGCTTTTTGTACTAACAATAAATTTTGTTTTGCACACTGTATTATGTTTTTAAAAGGGGCGTTTAAAGTCCGAGAGGCCGAAAATATTTCAGACACTAGGGTGGGCCCCCAAGATAAACCCCCCCTGGGGGCCCCCAGACCCCCCAGTCCGACACTGATTTGGCTGACAGCTTGTAAAGTGCTTAGGGAAGAAGAAACTAAAAATCCCTAACAGATTATACGATAGCCTAATTAAGCAGGGTAGGCCCCCCAAATTTTTTAGATGTATAACAGGCACCCCCAGGCACTCAGGTGGGAGGAGTTAGACGGGTCACAATAGGTTTAGGACTTTAGGTGGTAAGAAAGGCCTTTTAGGTAATAGGTAAAGGGGACAAGGCTCAAGGAAATTTTTGGGGTATTATGTAGTAGGCAGATAACCCTTAATAATTTTGATAGGCCACTGGTAGGCCCCAAGGGGTTGGGGGTACCCCAATTTTTAAGGTAGGGGTTTGGGTGGGGCCCAAAAGAAGGAAATTTGGGGAAAGGGGCCCTGGGTAGGTAAGTAAGTAGGCCCCAGTTAGGTAGGTTGGTAAGCCCCAGGTAGATAAGTAGATAGGCTCTAGATAGGTAAGTAGGCTTCATATAGGTAGGTTGGTAGGCCCCAATTAGGTAAGCAGATAGGTCCCAGGTAGGTATGCAAGTAGAGCCAAATTAGGTAGATCCATCATGTATATGGAAAAGTAAACATCTACTACGTTTATGTGTTTCTTTTCTTTTGCCTCCTTATTTATCGATCATAAGATCCACTTTTTGCAGTGAAACTGCCTGCTTGTGGTAGTGTCTGTAGTTCTCCAGCATCTTTTTCCTACAACTCCCAGACTACATTGTAATGTAGCATATCCCTTTACAGTTATCACTGCTAGGGTTTATATGCTGATCTACAGGGGCGTCGCTAGGTAGGTTTATTCGGGGCACAAGCCCCGAACAATCCTGCCTGTGCCACCGGGAATCTCAGCCCCCCCGGCTTGTAGGCAGCTGCTATGTGCCTGCAGCACCAACGATCTCTTGAGCTGTACGTGAGTCCTCTAAAACACGGTACAGCTCAGAGCCGTTCTTCAGTGCAGGAGGGGGAGGGAGAGCGACTGCCCCAGTTGCCGGCACTTAGGAGGGGGGGAGGGGACGCCTGTCACCCCCTAAAAGCTCCTGACTATCAGGACTTCATGTGCTGTAGCCACTTTCAGCACGAGGCCTGGCAGCCAGGAAGCAGCAGTTTAGTTGAGGAGCTCCGCCCCCGCTGTGCTGCCCCCGGGTCCCTGCAAACTACACAGCCTTGGAGGGCAACAGCAGCATCATCATCATCCACAGGTGCCCAGGGAGGTTCCGTGATTTGAGTAGCTGTAGAGGACCACTCACTGTAGAGACCAGTGCTAGATTAGTATAATAAGGGGAACACCACATAATCTTCATAAATAGGGAATTTGTCTTAATGTACATCACCGGCCACTTTATTAGGAAACACCTGTCCAAAGCTCGTTAACACTTAATTTCTAATCAGCCAAATTCACATGGCCGGCAACTCAGTGCATTTAGGCATGTAGACAGGGGTCAAGACAATCTCCTGCAGTTCAAACCGAGCATCAGTATGGGAAGAAGGTGATTTGAGTGCCTTTGAACGTGGCATGGTTGTTGGTGCCGAAGGGCTGGTCGGAGTTTTCAAGAAAATTTTGCTGATCTCCGGGGATTTTCACGCACAACCATCTCTTGGGTTTTACAGAGGAATGGTCCGCGAAAAAGAAAAAAAAACATCCAGTGAGCGGTTAGTCCTGTGGGCGGAAAATGCCTTGTTGATGCCAGAGGTCAAAGGGAAAGAAGGGGCCCGGGACTGGTTCGAGCTGATAAAAAGAAAACAGTGACTCAATTAGCCACCCGTTACAACCAAGGTAGGCAGAAGAGCATCTCTGTACGGCGAAACTTTGAGGCAGATGGGCTAAGCAGCAGAAGACCACACCGGGGTGCCACTCCTTCAGCTAAGAACAGGAAACTGAGGCTCCATTTTGCCCAAGCTCATCGAAATTGCACATTTAGAAGATTGGAAAAAACGTTGCCTGGTCTGATGAGTCTCGATTTCTCCCTGGACATTCGGATGGTAGGGTCAAAAATTTGGCGTCAACAACATGAAAGCATGGATCCATTCCTGCCTTGTATCAACGGTTCAGGCTGGTGGTGGTGGGTGTCATGGTTGGGGGGGAATATTTTCTTGGCACTCTTTGGCCCCTTGGTACCAATTGAGCATCGTTGCAACACTTGGGGAATCTATGCCACGAAGAATTGAGGCAGTTCTGAAGGCAAAAGGGGGGCCCCAACCCCGTTACTGCATGGTGTACCTAATAAAAGTGGCCGGGGGAGTGTATATATTTATAATATATACTTTTTACCTCTGGCATCAACAAGGCTTTTTCGCCCACAGGACTGCCGCTCACTGGATGTTTTTTCTTTTTCGGACCATTTCTCTGTAAAAACCCTAGAGATGGTTGTGCGTGAAAATTTCCCAGGAGATCAGCAGTTTGAAATATTTGACCAGCCCTTCGGGGCACAACAACCATGCCACGTTCAAAGGGCACTCATTCGCCTTTCTTCCCCATACTGATGCTCGGTTTGAACTGCAGGAGATTGTCTTTCCCATGTTTACATGCCTAAATGCACTGAGTTGCCGCCATGTGATTGGCTGATTAGAAATTAAGTGTTAACGAGCAGTTGGCAGGTGTCCCTAATAAAGGGGGCCGGTGAGTGTATATATATATATATATTGTAAGGCCGCAGCTGGGAAGGCCCTAAAATGGGAGTATATATCCAGCCAGGTTCTGGACATAGGGCTGGGGAGTCCGGACGCATGCCCCCAAGATAAGGAGCCTTGGTGGAGTGAAAAGGCCCGTTGATAAATAGATGTCGACAGTACAAATTGTCGACCTATGTTTAATTTGTTAGTCGGCTACCAGCATTCCTGGGTCGGCCTTTCATTGGGAGTAAGCATAGAGCGGGGTGGGTGCTTACTCCCCATGGCCCCACTCCGGGTTTTCCTGGCTGTAAAAAAAGGTCAGCAGGTAGCGGGACTGGGCGTCGGCTGTACCTCCCAGTCTACCTTCTGGGCTGGAGGTGTTCACACTGGGGAAGCCAGTGTGGGCCACAAGGTGATAGTGAGGGAAACACGCCATTGTTAGTGAGCGCTCAGACGAGCAAGTTATTTTGTTTTTGTTTTGCTGTGCATGTTTGCCATCTGTTTTGTTCTGCTGATGAAATAAACCCACGGAGCCAAAGCAACCGTTTGTACCCTGATTTCTGCCTCTGTCTCATGCCTGAAAGACTCTGCGGTGATCCCAGAGCTGTGCAAGCTCACACATGGGGGGGAGGTTGTGGGCTTTTTTAAAGGGGACGCTTCTCTTAAAGAGACAGGCAGCGAAAAGTGGTTCCCAATATATGTCGTGGTTAAAGCGGCAACAGTGCAACCAGGGGGAGACACCAAAATGGATGAGCGGGTTAAAGCAGTTAATACAGGCAAACACCAACCTCCAGCTAATGGCGGCAAGCCAAAGAAGGCCCACCAGGAGACCGTTGCGGGCTCAAGCAGAGACCAACCGCCTGTTGATGGAGAAAACACCAGGCCGCCCTTAAAGAGCAACAACAGGTAAACCTGGCTCTACAGCAGCAGCTTCCAGGTCCTGATAAAAGGGACCAGGGGGGGCAGCAGGTGGGCCCTCCATGCCCCGTCAAGTGGTGCTGCAAGTTCTCGTAAAATGACCCCAGATGTGACGTGGAGGTGGTATCTCGGCACCTTTGGGGAGGGATCGCCGAGAGAGAGCAGCTACCCGTGGACCAGTGGGCTGACGTCCTGGGCCCCCTTTCTGACTGGCGGAGCCACAAAAAGGCCTACTTCGACCTGAGAGCGGGAAGACGCCAAGGACTACACGCGGCTGAAAGGGGGAGATCCTACCCCCGACTGGGGGTTACTCTGGCGGTCCGGGCTCAGGAGATTTTCACGCCTGGGAATTCGATCCAGCAAAGCCAATCGGTCACAGATTTTATGCCCTCTTCCACTCACCAGCAAGTGGCCTGCAGCATCCGAACGTTTTTACAGCTGTCCAGGTGACGGAGGGGGTCGTCTGTGACCGCTTCGTGCGGGGGCTCTACCCGGGGGGGATCCAGCGGTATGGGGGGTACACGGACCCCAAAAAGCCTGGACAAACTTGTCTCCATTGTGGAGCATTATAGTGCCACCGAGGATTTTCCTCCAAGGACTGCACCCACCGAAGGTCAGCATGGGGTAAGACGGGTCCCTGTCCAAAAGGGGAACCTAAGGGTCCGAGGGAGGGGATGGGATCTCTCTGGGTGAGAAGGGGGGAAAGGGGTTCCAACCCCAAGAGACCGCTCTTGCCAGAGCCGGGGGCCCATCATCTGTGGGCGAATGCAATGGACTCGGACACGTCGCCGCAGTGTCCTATTTTGGGGGGGAACCCATGGACTGTGGTGTAAGGCGTACGTCATTTATGCAAGGCCTTCTACACCACGCAGATTGAGATGGGGGGAAATCGGCGGGTATGCACCATTAAAATCAATGGAACACACCGTACAAGCCCTCATGGACTCCGGAAGTTTGGTAACCCTGGTGCAGGTCAGGCTGGTGGGCGCAGACCAACCCCGGGCCACGCCTTTATAGGGGTGATCTGTGTACACGGGACACCAGGGACTACCCAACCGCGGTATGACCCTAAAGACCCCTGCGGGCCCGCAACACATGAGGTGGCTGTCGTTGCAAGCCTCCCCACAGTGAAAATCATAGGCTGTGATTTCCCCTTGTTCGGGGAAATTTGTGGGGAAATAAAAAAGTGTGCCCCGTATCCTGTGGTAAAGGGTAATGTGTCTGCACTGGGACCAGAGGGGGCCGATGGATTTCCTTGTCTGTTCTGGCTGGGGACCCCGAGGAAAGGGCCTTTAGCTAGAGTTCGCCTCCTTGCAGTATCCAGGGGGAACTTTGACACGGAGCAGCTGAGGGACCCAAAAACTTGGAGCATGCCTGGAAAAAGTGTGAAGGTATAGATGGGAAGCCCCAGGAACCAGGCGAGAGTTTTGGTTTTTCCCTCATTTTGTGGTCAACAACAATTATGCTGTACCGGGTAAAAAAGACCCAACCGAAGTGGTAGAGCAAATTGGTGGTGCCCCGGTCACATGTCCGCCAGGTTTTGGAAGCTTAGCCCACTCCCAAAGTGCTGGGGGGACACTTAGGGGTGGAGAAGACCCGGGAGAGGTGGAGCATAATTTTTACTGGCCAGGAATTTTTCAGGGCAATTGAGGAATACGCCAGTCCTGCCCAGAGTGTCAAATTTGCCCCTAGGCCCCATTTCGGAGCCCCCCAATTCCTCTGCCAATAATAGAGGTCCCCTTTGAGAGGGTCGGCAAAGGACCTGGTAGGACCACTCCCTAAGTCAGCCCGAGGACATCAGCACTTCTTAGTGGTCTCGACTACGCCACTCGCTTCCCGAGGCCATTCCCCTTAGGAAACACCTCCCCCAAAGGGAATAGCTAAGGAACTGTTCAATGTTCACCCGGCACGGGTATCCGAAGGAGATATAACAGACCAGGGCACCCCCTTCATATCTAAGGTGACCAAGAACTCTGCCGTCTCTTAACATTACAAAATCTCCGTACTCAGTATTCATCCCCAGACTGATGGTTTCCCCGGTGGGAAAAGGTTTAATAAAACCCTAAAAGCGATGCTCAAAAAGGTGGTAGATAAAAGGTTGGGAGAGATTTGGGGGCCGTCTCTTACCTACCCCATGTTCTCGGTAAGGAATCCCACAGGCCTCCACAGGATTCTCACCCTTCGAGCTCCTGTATGTAAAACATTTCCCCGGGGGCTTCTGGACATAGCCAAAGAGACCTGGAAGCAGGAGAATACCCGCAAGTGAGTGTCATTGAGCAATCGCTGAAATGCAGGACAGGAAATTGCGGCGTTCTACCCATAGTACGTGAGAACCTGCAGCAGGCGCAAGAAACCCAGGCCAGAGTATATAACAGGTCGGCAAGGGTCAGAGTGTTCCAGCCAGGCGACCGGGTACTAGTACTTGTACCCACGGTTGAAAGCAAATTTCTGGCGAAGTGGCAGGGCCCCTATGAGATTACGGAGGGGTCTGAGGTAAATTATAGGGTCTTCCAGCCGGTTAAAAAGGAAACCATATCAAATTTACCATGTCACTTAATTAAGCCTTGGAAGGACCGTCAAAGTCTGGTGGCGGTCAGAAAAGCATAGGGGTGTCCCAAAGGGAGAATTTCCACCGGGTCCCTATCTCTGAGTCATTGGTCTGAAGCACAGCGGCAGGAAACTAGGGAGTTCCTACAAAGGAATCAGCAGGGTTTTTTTTGGAACTGCCAGGTCGGACGGGAGTCATTTACATGACATCGTCCAGAACCTGGCCAGAAGGTATGTTTTGGGCCATATAGGGTGCCTAAGGCCCAGAGGCAAGCGATTGCTGAGAAGTTGAAAAGATGCTGAAAACTTGGTGTCATAGAAAAGGGCCCAAAGTGGGTGGTGAGCCCTATAGTGCTCATACCGAAACCCCGATGGGAGCTTGCGATTATGCAATGATTTTCGCAAGCTCAATGAGCTATCAAAAATTTGATGCCTACCGATGCCACAGGTTGATGAGTTGGTCAAGCGGCTAGGACCTGCAAGGTACATTAGTACATTAGACTGACCAAGGGTTATTGGCAGGTGCCCCTCACAAAGGAAGCTAGGGGAAAAAAACTGCTTTTTCCACCCCCGATGGACACTTTGATTATGTTGTCCTCCCCTTTGGCCTACATGGGGCTCCGGCCACATTCCAGAGGATGATGGACATCATACTGCAGCCTCATAGAAAATATGCGGTGGCATATTTGGATGACGTGGTGGTATTTAGTACGGACTGGGAATCCCATCTACCCAGAGTACAGGCCGTCTTAGATGCCATAAGGGCAGCAGGGTTAACCGCCAATCCCAATAAGTGCGCCATAGGGCTCGAGGAGGCTCGCTATCTAGGCTATGACATTGGGAGGGGGGTTATCAAGCCCCGATGGATAAACTTGAAGCAATTAGGAATTGGCCCCAACGGTTTCCAAGAAGCAGGTCAGGGCTTTTTTGGTATCGCGGGTACTTTTAGGAGGTTTGTGCCCAACTTTGCCTCCATAGCAGCCCCTCTTACAGATCTCACAAAAGGATCCAAGTCCACTAGGGTCAAGTGGACCCCGGAGGCTGAACAAGCTTTTAGAAATCTTAAAGAGGTACTCTGCAAGAGACCAGTGCTCGTTGCGCCAAACTTCCAGAAGGAATTTTTGGTCAAGGCAGACGCCTCTGAGGTGGGATTAGGGGCTGTCCTGTCACAGCTGGTTGAGGGAGAAGAACACCCTGTAGGGTACCTCAGCCGGAAACTGTCGGCGGCCGGGAAAAATTACGCCATAGTAGGAGAGAATGCCTGGCCATTTTAAATGGGCTATTGAGGCACTGCGCTACTACCTGATAGGTTTGACCCCCTTTTAAAATAATCCGGACCATTCACCTCTAAAGTGGATGGCAAAAACAAGGAAAAAATGCAAGGGTGACCGGTGGTTCCTGGTCTACAGGACTTTAAATTCTCTGTAGAACATCGCCCGGGTCACAACAAGCAAATGCGGATGCACTGTCCCTGGGGGGCATAACTTTATGGCACAAAGTGCTCCACCCCCCCAGGTCTGAGCAGAGGGGGGGGGGGATATGTAAGGCCGCAGCTGGGAAGGTCTACAAGGGAGTATATATCCCAGCCGGTTCTGGATATGTCTGGGGAGTCCAGGACGCATGCCACAAGATAAAGAGCCTTGGTGGAGGTGAAAGGCCGTTGATATAAATAGATGTCGACAGTAAAAAAACTGTTCGACCTATTGTTTAATTTGTTAGTACGGCTAACAGCCATTCCTGGGTCAGCCTTTCATTGGGGTAAGCATAGAGCAGGGTGGGTGCTTACTCCCCATGGCTCCACTCGGGTTTTCCTGGCTGTATAAAGGTCAGAGGTGCTGACTGGGTGTCGAATGTACCTCCAGTTACCTTCTGGGCTGGAGGTGTTCACACTGGGGAAGCCATGTGTAGGACCAACAAGGTGTGTGAGGGAACTACGCAATTGTTAGTGGCGCTCAGACGAGCAGTATTTTGTTTTTGTTGTTGCTGTGCATGTTTGCCATCTGTTTTGTTTGCTGATTGAAATAAACCCACGGAGCCAAGCAACCGTTTGTACCTGACTCCTGCCTCTGTCTCATGCCTGAAAGATCATGCGGTGATCCAGAGCGTGCAAGCTCTATATTATATATATTATAATATAATATATATATTTTATTATATATTTGTGTATGTGTGTATGCATGTTTGTGTTTTGTATTTTTTATATGTGTGTATGCATGTTTGTGTGTGTATATATATTATATATATTTGTATTTGTGTATATGTGTATATATTTGTGGTATGTGTGTGCATGATATCTGTGTACATGTGTAGTTTCTGTATATATGTGTGTTTATGTGTATAAACAACACATACCCACAATATTGCCCCATTTTCGTTCACTAAACATAATCCTCCCTGTTGTGTCCTTTACACATGAAAACCAGCCTGATGATGATTGTATCTAAATATAATTTTTTTATACCCTTTTTTGTGGGGTTTTTGCTTTTTTTTAGGCTGCAGCCAGACAAGGGTACTTCACTGGATAATTGCGGGGGGCGTTTTTGTGGTGTATTTGCCTTTAATAGCTCTCTATGAGGATGAAAATTACCATTCGTCTTCCTCGGTGTAAAACCCGATGGTATTGAAAGTGGAGGAGAAGTACAGTCCCCCCGAAAAAACCCGCAGTTTTTGGGGGCGGAAAAACCCCTGTGCCCCCCCCTACTGAGCAAAACTTAACACAAAGGGCCCGACCCCCGATTTTTTGGGCCCTAGAAGGCCCCTGCTGACATATGTTGTAACTCCCCCTTTTTCCCCCAGCCTTTTATTGCTGTCATGAAATTGAGATAACTAGGACTCTGAGTCACTATAAAAAAACGGGGCAGAACTGCGTCAAAATTTTTTATGACAGCAGAAAAAACCTATCCGCTTAAAATTGCGTCCTTGCTCACAATTTTTAATTTCTGCAGCAGGTTTTAAAAGATAAAATTTCGCTATCACCTGTACTTACTTTAAGAAATTTAACTTCTTTATTTTAAAAACTACGGTGGCAAAAATGAAAGTACCAAAAATCTTCTCGCTCAAGCACACACACTACGGGAAGTTTTCCTGGCGGGCTTGGCTTAAAAAGCACACCCATGAGTGTATATAACCACTGAATCATGGAAAAATGAAATCCATGGTTTGTGGGAAAAAAAAGGGGAAAGGGGAAAGGGGGGCTCTTTGGTTCTGATAGCAGGAACGTAAAAATGTTTAACCCCCTTTAAACGACCTTGGGGGTTTGAGTCGTCCCAGGGCCACTAAGGGGCTTTGAGGGGGATGCGCCGCCCCCCCCCTCCCCCCCCAAGCCGCCGGGTGTTAGCGGAAATCGCCTTTAAAACCCCCGGCGAAAACAGCGGGGCGGGTTTTCCGCCCGCGGGCGCGTTTTACCCATCAACACCGCGCAAAAGATGGCCCGCGGCGTAAAATAAAACCCCCGTTTGGGGCCGGCACCGAACGGTAGGGTCTGGCACCGGCGCAGTTATGCTGCGACGTCCACGACCGGGCATTTTGGGTGGGGGCTTTGTGAAGGCCCCGTCACTTACCCTGGCTTTGCCCCCCTTCCCTCCGCAGGGCGGAATGGGGAAAACCCCATCTTTGTACACCCCCAATGCATTGCCATGCCGCTTAGGTTTTATTAACAATCGCGCCAACTATGGTAAAAAACCATAGGTGGGCCCCAATGTTACAGTAAAAAAAAAAAATAATAAAGTTTTAAATACAAAAAAAAAAGTATTAAAAATTCAAATCCCCCCTTTCCCCATTTTAAAAATAAAAACATTAAAATAAAAAAAAGTTACACATATTTGGTATCGCCGCGTCCGAAAAGTCGTCTAAAAAAATATAACATCATTTTTTCCCCTCACGAACACCGTAGAAAAAAAAAATTCCAAACGCCAAAATTGCGTTTTTTTGGGCATTTTACGTCACTGAAAAAAAAGGAATAAAAATGACAAAAAGTCGCATGCATTCCCCAATGCTAGAATAAAAAATTCATTCAGCCCCCAAAAAAAGCCCCCCCACTGACTCCGTGGTTTTTAGTACAAAAAAATTATTGGTCGCACAAAATGGCGCCATGGCGCAAAATTTCAAAAAAAGAAAAAAGTTTGGAAATTTTTTTACGGTACCAAAACGTAATGGAAACCCTACATGTTTGGTATTGCCGGATGCATAACAACCAGTAGAATACAGATAACACATTATATTTACCGAAGATTAAACGCCGTAAAAGCAAAACCCTCACAAACATGGCGAAAATAATTTTTTTTTCACAATTTGCCACACTTGGAATTTTTTTGCGGTTTCCCAGTATATTCTATAGTATAGTGAATAACACCATTAGAAAGTACATCTTGTCCCGCAAAATAAAAGCCCTCATGTGTCTATGTAGGTGGAAAATTAAAAAAAGTTATGGCTTTCAGAAGGCGAGGAGGGAAAAACGAACGTGTCACCCAAAAAAACGCCTGGTCCTTAAGGGGTTAATAAGTATGAATTACTTATTATAATAATAATAATAATTATAATAATGTTTTATAAGTATGAATTATGAATAAGTATGAAAGTTTAATGTAATACAGTTGTGATCCCTATAACAAATTAAAATAGTCCCAGAGAAACCCTTTAACATACCTATGAAGCTAATCTCCTGTTACTACTAGTGTCTTTCTCTTCCGTGTAATATGAAAGATTTTATAGCAGCATGCTCTCTATATGAACAAAACAAAGTGTCACACTAAAGTGCTGCTGGTCTACTACAACTATTACAAGTTCCTAATACTCCTTGGACTTTGCTAATGACTTGGTAACAGCCTTGCCTGCTTTCTTTGACTATGGTACTTTGTTTCGTTGATGGCGCACCTTGTTCCATTCTCCAGCTTACCCTTTGCAGCTGACTTGGCAGCCCATTTCGTCAAGTGTATTTTCTATCACAATTTACTTAAACATATCTTTTCAGACTGTTGAGTTCACGTCTAGATTCTGCTAAGATTCTGGTAAGCTAGACCTCCCCTCTGACTATCAATGGTTAGGTGAAATGTGTGAATTAAATTTTGGGAAATTATCTTTATCACTTTGGTCCGCTTTGATCAGCTCCCTGATTCCTGCATCTCTGCAAACCTCCAGTTCCTGCCATGTTTCCCTGAAGCCTCCAGTTCTTTGTTATCTGTATTGCAGAGGTGCATTAAAGGTTTTTTTACATCTCAGACATCTATGGCATATTGGTCGAATATGCCATAAATGTCTGATAGCTGCAGGTCCCACTTCAAGCACTTGCAAATATCTTGAGGTTGAGCCCACGAAAGTACACTGTTCAGCTATACTCTGAACGCCCATAGAACAGAATTGAGAGCAGCGCACAAGTGGGACCAATGCACCATTTTGTTCAGAGACTTTCAGGGTCCTGTTCTCGAGATATATGCAGGTCCAAGATACTGTATGTAGTAAATGACTGAGATGGAGACACCCTTTTAGGTCATCATTTACAAGGTTCTAACAAGGATGTTTTTTTTTTTTGTTTGATTCCCTGATTTTCTGCCTGTACAGCTGAATCCTCATCTGATATACAACACTAATACTTACAAGCTGTTGCTGTCAGAGACCTTGCTGAGGATAGTGACCTGCGGATTCCTTGCGGTGAAGTCCAGATCCCTGTATATAGGGTTTAAGGCTGAAAAATATGGGTCTCTTTAGACTCCAGCACCTACCAAGTAGCTTTACCATAACAAAAGTGTTCTTGTCCATGCACCGATATCTTAATGTAAGCAGTAATCAAGGTTAATAGATGTTAAAGTTATGCTTGCCACTATATTTCAGCTCCCATACACATTTGGATAAAATTGTTAATACTCTTACGTTAAATAAAGAAAAACCCACAATGGCCAATGAAATAACTTGAAACTGCCTATTTTAAGAATGAAAAGTAGTCATTGTGCTGTTTTGTATCATGGTGTGTGCCACATTGAACATCCCTGGACATGGTCGCAAGAGAAAAATTGATAATAAATTGAAGAGATGAGAAATACAATTATTCAAAGTACCCAGAACAACTTTCAAAAAGATAAGAGGTGAACTCCAATGTCACGGTGCATCAGTGTCAAATCCCCATCTGCTGCTGTTTTTGCCAAAGTGGACTTAATGGAAGATGACTGAGGATGGACCACTGTTGAAAGCAAATCACAAAAAAAGCAACAATGGAATTTGCCAAAGTGCATATTGACAAGCCACAAAGCTCTGGGAGAATGTCCTTTGGACAGATGAGACAAAACTGAAGAAGTGTGGCAAGTCACATCAGCTCAAGATGCAAAAATGAAGCCTACAAAGAAAAAAACAGTGTATCTACTGTGGTAAAAGGAGGAGGCTTGGTTATGTTTTGAGGCTGCTTTGATGCATTTGGCACAGGGTGTCTTGAATTTATGCAGGGTACAATGAAATCTCAAGACAATCAAGACATTATGAAGCGAAATGTGGTGCCCAGTGTCAGAAAACTTGACCTCAGTCACAGATCATGGATCCTCCAACACCATAATTACCCAAAACACAGATAAAAACATCCAAGAAGGCTAAGAGCAAAGCATTGGACTATTCTGAAGTGGTTTATATGAGCCCTGATGTCAGGCTCGGACTGGGCCGCCGGGGGATCAGTGAATCTCCCGGTAGGCCCTGAGCCGCTGTGGGCCCCGGAGGCAGTGCTGCGTCCCGAGCGCTCAGAGACCGGGCCCGGTAGCCGGGGACTAATGTCCCCGACTCCCGGGGCTGCGCAGTGTCAGCGGAGTGCAGCGCCACTAGCGCTGCGCTCCGCTGATCTCCCTGGCAGGCTGAAGGCACTAGGCCTTAAGCCTGTCGGGCGCCGGCCCCGACTAGTGACGTAGGTGGCGCGGTGACGTCACTTCACCGCGCCGCCTATGCAGGGCGGCAGGAGCCGGCGGGGAGCTCGCAGGGGGGCCGAGCGGGGGCGGGCCAGGTAATTTGGATTTTGTTGTTTTTTTTTTTGTTTTTAATCTACCTAAAAGGGGGCTACTCGGGGGGCCCTGGCTAACTCGGGGGGGCCCTTATAAGAAAGGGGCCCGGCTAATAAAGGGGCCCGACAAAAGAAAGGGGGGCCCTGGCAACTCAAGGGGGCCCGGGCACAAGGGGGCACCGGGCAAACTCAAGGGGCCCGACAAAATTTGAAAGGGGGGCCCCGGGAAAACCCCAGGGGGCTTGGGCTACAAGGGGGGCCCCTGGCAAACCCCAAAGGGGCCCTGACTAATGAAAGGTGGGCCTTGGCTAACTCAAGGGGGCCCTGGCTACATGGGGGGCCCCTGAAATGAAAGGGTTGCCCTGGCTAACTAAAGGGGGGCCCGGGCTACAAGGGGGGCCCTGGCTACCTAAAGGGGGGGCCCTGACAAACCTAAAGGGGGGCCCGGGCTAAAAAGGGGGGCCCCTGGCTAAAAAGGGGGCCCTGTAATAAAAAGGGGGGGGCCCTGGCTAATTTAAGGGGGCCCAGACTACCAAAAAGGGGGCCCCTGACAAAATGAAAGGGGGGCCCCTGGCTACCTAAAGGGGGGCCCGACTCCCTCAAGGGGGCCATGGGACTAAAAGGGGGGGCCCTGGCTCCCCCAAAGGGGGGGCCCTGACTAAAAGGGGGGCCCTGGCTACCTAAAGGGACCCCTGACTACAAAGGGGGCCCGGGGCTACCTAAAGGGGCCCGACACAAAGTGGGCCCGGGCAACTCAAGGGGGCCCTGACTACAAAGGGGGCCCGGGCTACCTAAAGGGGGTTTTTGGCTAATGAAAGGGGGGGCCTGGCAAATTAAAAGGGGGGGCCCTGGCACTTAAAAGGGGGGTCCAGGGCTAATACAAAGGGGGGTTGGCCCCAGGCTAATAAAAAAGGGGGGGCCCTGGTAATACCAAGGGGGCCCCGGGCAATGAAAGGGGGGGCCATGGCTACCAAAAGGGGGGCCCGGTACCTAAAAATAAGGGGGCCCTGCTACCTCCACAGTAGCTAAAGGAGGCCCCTAACTCCCTGTATACTACCTAAAAAGACCCCTAACTCCCTGTAAACTCCCTAAAAGACCTTAACTGCTTGTATAGTACCTAAAGGGGGCCCTAACTGCCTCTAACACCTAAAGGGGGTCCTACTGTTTTAGCCATAAAAAGGGGACCCTAACTACCTACACTTACCAAACGGGGGGGAAACCACCTACCTACAGCCTAACTAATTGGGACTCACCAACACCTACTTACAGCCTACCTAACGGGGGTTGTTTATCTCCCTTTGGGCTTTTTCCCTCCCCTCTGGGGCTGAGATACCCACCAACCTCCCTGGGCTGGCCTACAACGTATCCAGTGGGGTTTAAACCTCCCTAATGGGGGGTTTTTCCCATATTTTCCCTGGGATCTTCCCCATTTGCCCCTACCTGGGGTCTTGCCTACCTACCTGGTAAAAATTTTTAGAGGGCAGCAGCCCATAGTTTTTTAGTATTTATTTTTTGTTTGTTTTTGTTTTTAATCTCCCTACAGGGGCTAACCAAGGGGCCCGGGCAACTCAAGGGCCCTGACTAATGAAAGGGGGCCCGGGCAACTAAAGGGGGGCCCGCTAAAGAAAGGGGGGCCCTGCTAACTCAAGGGGCCCTGGCTACAAGGGGGCACCTGGCTAACCAAGGGGGCCCTACTAATGAAAGGGGGGCCCGGCTACCCCCCAGGGGGCGTTGCTACAAGGGGGCCCGGGCAAAACTAAAAGGGGCCCTGACTAATAAAAGGTGGGCCTTGGCTAACTCAAGGGGGCCCTGGAAACTGGGGGGCCCCCAATAATAAAAGGGGGTTTTGCCCCTGGCTAACTCAAGGGGGACCTGGCTCAAGGGGGGCCCCCGGGCACCTAAAGGGGGGGCCCCTGACTCCCTCAAGGGGGCCCCTGCTACAAAGGGGGCTCTGGCTACAAAGGGGGCCCTGGCTAATAAAAGGGGGGGGCCCTGGCTAACTCCAGGGGGCCCTGGCTACAAAGGGGGCCCTGACTAATGAAAGGGGGGCCTGGCTCCCTCAAGGGGCCCCTGACACCTCAAGGGGGCCCAAAAGACAAAAGGGGGGCCCTGGCTCCCCCAAGGGGGGGCCCCTGCTACAAAGGGGGCCCGGGCACCTCAGGGAGCCCTGACTACAAAGGGGGCCCTGGCCCCTCAAGGGGGCCCTTTACACAAAGGGGGCCCTGGCAAACCCTCAAGGGGGCCCTGTAAAAAGGGGGGCCCCCCGGGCTACCTCAAGGGGGCCCTTTGGGCAAAGGGAAAGGGGGGGCCATGGCTAATTAAAGGGGGGCCCTGGCTACTTCAAAGGGGTCCATGGCTAATACAAAGGGTGGCCCAGGCTAATACAAAAGGGGGCCCTGGCTAATACCAAGGGGGCCCTGGCTAATGAAAGGGGGGCCATGGCTACCTAAAGGGGGCCCTGGCTACCTAAAAATAAAGGGGGCCCTGACTACCCCACAGTAAAAAGGAGGCCCCAACTACCTGTAAACCCCTAAAAAACCCCCAAACGCCGGTATACTACCAAAAGGGAGACCTCTAATGCTGTATTACCTAAAGGAGGCCCTAACTGCCTCTATACTCCTAAAGGGGGTCCCAACGCTTGCAGTAAAAAAGGGGCCCCTAATACCTACACTTACCTAGGGGGGAAAACCACCTACCTACAGCCTAACAAATTTGGGGACCCCCAACACCTACCTACAGCTACCTAATGGGGCTTGCTTACTCCCTGGGGGCTATTTCCCTCCCCATCTTGGCTGATACCCCCCAACCTGCCGGGGGCTGGCCTACCAGCGTATCCAGTGGGGGTCTCCACCTAAAATAGTCTATCTAGTTCCCTGGGATCTTCCCCATTTCCTCCCTACCTGGGGTCTTGCCTACCTACCTGGAATAATTTGGAGGGCCCCCATATTGTAGTTTTATATCCGGGGGTTTAGCCCCTCTCCCCACCCCCACCCCCTTAGGTCTGGCCTCAAATTAGGGCTTAAACCCTGGTATTTTGGTACAGAGGGGGGGAATAGATAAAGAATGCGGGAAAAAATTGGGAGGATTCTAACATATTTTTTAAATTTTTTAAATTTTTCAAAAAATATCTTTTTAAACAAATTAGAAAAGGGAATAAGAACAAAATCATGAGAGAAGAAACGACTCATCGATAGACGTCTCGGGGAGTCCCTGATTTCAGGGTTATTTTTTTTTATTTTAATGTGATGTGACCTGAGCTGGTGTCTGCCTCTATGTGGGCTCCATATGGTGGTGTTTTTTAGGTTATACCTGAGCTGGGTCTGACCCCTATGTGGTCTCTATATGGCATGTTGTTGGTTTTTACCTGAGCTGTGTTGACCTCTGTGTGGTCTCTTTTTGGGGGTGTTTGTAAGTTATACCTGAGCTGGTTCGACCTTGTTTTTTCTCCATATGGGGATGTTTTGGTTATATTGGCAGGTACCTAGTCCCTGATTTTAAAAGTGAGGGAAACCTGACCCGTGATTGGAGTTACACTTTACTTTCTTGTGGTTTGTATTTTAGAAGGGTGAGGTGCGTGACCAAAGGGAAACATGGAGGGGGGTATTGTATGTGGGCTGGTGGGGATATGGTGGAGCTGCTTAGCCCTGTGTCTATATATGTTAGACGACAAATGTGTGCTCCCTTTCTATTGACTACACAATACAGTTCTGTTTTGCAACTGATTAGTTTAAAATGGGCGCCTTTATGTCCGAGAGGCGGTAATATTTTCAGTACAGTGGGGGGCCCCCCCCAAGATCAACTCCTCTGTGGGGGCCCCCGACCCCCTAGTCCCCAAATGCCTGATGTAAATCCTATTGAACATCTGTGGAAGGAGCCCTTCAAAACTGAGACAGCTGAAGCATTTTACTCATGGGGAGGTGCAAAAGTCTCATTGAGAGTTACAAAAATCATTTGTTTGCAGTGATTGTCTCAAAAGGTTGTCCAACAAACTATTAAGTTAAGTGTACCATCTTTTTTTTGTCCAGGCCAGTTTTATTAGTTTGTTTTCTAATATTTTTTGGGTTGAACCACAATTCAAAAGCAATGTATGATTTTAATTAGTTTATTCTCAGTAAATTTTAATTACTTACTACTTTTGTCAGTTTCAAGTTATTTCAGTGAATCTATTAAAAAAATTATAGAAAGAAGAAAAGCCTACACGGGAGCCCACCCTCATGTATTAAAATAATACACCAATAGCAATGAGTATGTGAAACTGTATGCACTTGCCTGGTGTCGTGCTCTTGCAGGAAGCACAACTCTCTGTTAGGCGATGTGTCGGTTTCAGCCAGTAGGGAGCTGCTGGCTCTGATGTCCTGGTCTTTCAAAGTGGAGGGGTGCAAGAACTAATATTTGGTTCCAAAAAGCACTGAGACTCCAGAGATAATTGAAAGTGAAGTCTGAGGAAGTGCTATATAATAAAAATACCGTAATCTTTATTTATATAGCGCCAACATATTCTACAGCACTTTACAATTTAGCGGGTATAAGTACAAAAAAAAACAAACATAATAAGGAAAAAGCTACTTACAGATCAGACACAAGGTGTGAGGGCCCTGCTTGCAAGAGCTTGCAATCTATTAGGGTGAATCGGTGAGATGAAGGGTGAGAAGTGCTCAGTTTACACAATGGTCCAGCCATGTTGCATAAATAAGGGATGGTTTACATAAAAAGTGGATGAAACTGCCACCCTGACAGTACATCTATATACAGATAAGTGCCTATGAGTGCCCAAGTGCAGGGAGTGACAGAAGTGTGTGTGACAGAAAGCGGGAGGTCACCAATCAGGGATCTTGATAGGCCTGCCTAAGAAAATGTATTCTCAGGGCACTCTTAAAGCTTTGGGGGTTATGAGTTTGCCTGATCATACGGGGTAGCTTGTTCCAGAGAACTGGTACCACATGTGAAAAATCTTGGAGACTGGCATGGGAGGTTAGGATGACTGACATGTAGTCTAAGATCATCAGCAGAGCGGAGAGACCAGGTAGGGTGGTAGACAGAGATGAGGGAGGAGATGTAGGGAGGAGCAGCGCTGTGGAGCGCTATATGCATATAATGCATAACTTCTGCGAATAAGCGTGGTATTTCTATGCCTTTCAATTACCTCTGGAGTCTCAGCGGTTTTTGGAACCAAATAGTAGTTGACTTTTAGTGGGCCGATTACCGAGATTTCTCTCGTTTTTCAAGTTATTTCAGTGACCATAGTGGGTTTTCCTTTTTTGTTTAGTTCAAACAAGAATGTCTCTTGATTTTACATATGGGCAAACGGACGCTACAGAGGAAAATCCTTATTCAGGAATTCAAAAAAAGCATCTTCCACTTGAGGAACTTGATTTTACTATCACATAGTTGCTCAGCATAATAAAATAAAATTAATATAATGCTCTATTTATTCTGCAGTAAAAATATGTGACCAATTGCAGGTTTTTTAAAAACGCAACAGTTGACTTCCAGGAATTTCAGCAGTTTTTGGAAAAGGGTTGATCAGCGTGGAAAACTTGAAATGCATGACTTGGAATTCTGGAGATTAAAATAGACAATTCCCTTAGGACACGGGGGTGTATACCATCACGACCTGTTGATTTAAGTAATGTGATTGACAGGCCCCTGTTTTTAATATTTATGGACTGTATAGTAACTGGGTATGTCCCAAAAAATTGGTGCATTGCAAATGTGGTGCCAGTATTCAAAAAGGGGTCAAAAGTGATCATGAAAACTATAGGCCGGTAAGCTTAACCTCTGTTGTAGGTAAAATGTTTAAAGGTTTTAAAGAGATGCTATCCTGGGCTATCTCACTGAAAATAAATGTATAACTTCGTTCCAGCATGGGTTTATGAAGGATCAGTCTCGTTAAACTAATCTCATCAGCTTCTATGAGGAGATTAGTTCTAGACTGGATCGGGGTGAGGCATTGGATGTTATATATCTGGATTTTTCTAAAGAATTTGATTCTATGCCACATAAAAGGTTGGTAAGTAAAATGTGAATGTTTGGACTGGGGGAAAATGTTTGCAAGTGGGTAAGTAACTGGCTCAGTGATATAAAACAAAGGGCGGGGATTAATGGTACATACTCAGACTAGATCCCTGTTACTAGTGGGGTACCACAGGTATCAGAATTGGGCCATATTCTCTTTACTATATTAATTAATAGCCTTATAGAAGGATTTTTATATTACAGTGGCATCTGGATAAGTTGGAGGCCTGGGCAGAGAAACGGCAGATGAGGTTTAACACTTAGGCCTCGTTCACACGGCTTATTTTGCCGCGGATTGGTGCCGTACTCCGCGCCGGATTTGCGCTGCAGTACGGCGCCAATCCGTCCCTGTCATTACGGTAATCCACTGCTCTCATAGAAAACAGTGGATTCCGTCGCTCCTCCCCGCTCGGCGAATCCACCGCGGGGGAAGAAAGTGACATGCACATTATTTACGGCGCGTACGCGGCGTAGATAATGCATTGTCTATGGGGCCGGGTAGAGGCGCCCCCGACGCGCTCCGGCCCCGCCCCTGTCCCACCCCTTATTCACGGCGGATTTGTGAGCGCAATACGGCTCACAAATCCATCGGGAATAAGCCGTGTGAACACGGCCTTATAAATGCAAGGTTATGCACATGGAAAGGAAAAAAACATTCCATGATTACTTGTTACAAATAAAAACTCTGGATAAAAGTGACATGGAAAAGGACCTTCGCATCTTAGTGGACAGTAAACCTAATTGTAGCAACCAGGGTCAGGCAGCTGCTGCCAAGGCAAATAGGATCATGGGGTGAATTAAAAGGGGCATAAATGTACATGATGAAAACATTGTTTTCCCATAGACAGATTTGGTGGAACATAATAGATATCTATTAGCATATTAAAGGTCAACATAGAGATGTCTCCAGAGATCTATTTATACCCAGGATTGTATGGAGAACAATGGGGCATCCTCTATGCTAAGAGGAAAGAACATTTCTACATAAACAAAGAAAGGGATTCTTTACTGGGTAGACGTGGACAGGTGAGACTAGGTTCCAATAGATTTATAGTATTCTAGCTAATGCCATGATTATTGTGAATAAATTGGCTTCTACCTTCTGGGGTTTTTGCCTTCCTCTGGATCAACACTAAATGACAATAGGCTGAGCTGGATGGACGTCTTTCTTAATGTAATTATGTAATTTTCTATTCTCTTATTGTTTTTTCTACCTTTTTCATTTTAATTGGTTATTTAGTATAGTAATTATGAGACATTCACTGTATGTGAGAAGTCATCTGCAAAACGTAGTTGACCTTCTGGCCACTAGGGGGTACTGTGTGCAAACAATTTCAGTATGTAAACTCTAAGGCCCCGTTCACACGGCTTATTCACGCCGGATTTGCGAGCCGGATTGCGCTCGCAATTCCGGTGTGAATAAGGGGCGGGATGCGGCGGGCGGGTGCGGCGGGGAGCAGCCGCGGCCCATAGACAATGCATTATGCTACGGCGCCGTAAATAATGTGCATGTCACTTTCTCCCCGCCCGGAGGATTCGCCGAGCGGGTAGGAGCGATGGAATCCACTGTTCTCTATGAGAGCAGTGGATTACCGTAATTACTGTGACGGATTGGCGCCGTACTGCAGCGCAAATCCGGCGCGCAGTACGGCGCCAATCCGCGCCGAAATAAGCCGTGTGAACACGGCCTAAAACTACCTGTTTTTGTTATTTGGAAAATCAAATAAATTTATTTATCTAACTAATACATCAACCTTTCTAACATAGTATGTGATAAATAGTTAAGCTAAAGCAAATGGAATTAAAACCGCACTAGTATTTATATTTTGTTTCTTTTTCTTGAGATTACATTTGTTTTCTCTTAGTAAAAGGGATTATCCCATGAATATCTTTATACCAAGTCCTAAAATAGCTGATGTCAAGTTATTTACAGTGTTTCCAGCATAAAAATACGTGTTCCATGTGTCCTTCTTGGTGCTACTGCTAATCTGTTCTGCTATGAATAATTTCTGGGCAGGATCAGTATTCTTTTTCGGGCATAAGAATAGACTTAAAGGGGTTGTCTCATTACATCGATTCATCTTACCTCAGTCCTGTTTTCTTGGTTTCACTTTGAATTCAGGGGCATTTCTACTTGCTCCCACTAGGTTGCAGTAGAAGCCAGGTCTGTCGCTATAGCGACCAGTGCTGACAGCATATCAGGAGAGAGTAAACAGGTCTGTAGCTATAGCAACCTGAGGAGCTGATGCAGCCCATGCAAGAGGGGATATCTAGGAATAGGTAGGACACTGTTAATGGACATATATTGCAGAGTGACTCGTTTTTGCAAGATCTTTAACATAGAAAGCAATCCTTGTAGTGAGACAACCCCTTTAAAGCCAAAGTACCAAACACTGAAGAGAGTGGATCAAGCTATGTAAAACTATATACCATCAAAATTGCTGACGGCACAAAATAATAATATTATGCACTTTAAACCTACTTGGTGGATGGTCATGCAAGTAACAAAGCTGAGGAAAAGGTGTTTTAATCCATGTCACTCAACAATATGAAGTATTCCCTGACAAGGTCCTTACTTTGAATTGTCCTAGGCTCTCTGCACTTAAATGGGTTTTCTCCTCACAATGATTAGCTTTTAACATGTAGGGAATGGTAAACAAAGATGATTATCAAATGCATTGCTGTTTTGATTTTGCTTTGCTTAGGAGACAGAGGAGATTTTACTGCTAAAGTACACAAGTGTACTGACCCCCCTCTCTGATCTCTTTCTTATCTGGTTGCCTTACGACTGTAACGTGCAGAAGTCAGATTTATCACACTTATTTCTTTAAATAAACTTAACGGTTTACTTTTATCTTATTTCTTTTAATAAACGTTAACTCCTCAGTAATACACTTCAAAAAAAATAGTTAGGGATATTTGGCTTTTGGTTGAAATTTCAGGATGAACATAACATTTCTTAAAAATAATTTTAAATGAACTAAATGAGACCATCTTTTAACTTTAGAATACACATGTCCAACTGTTTTATGTTTCAGTACTTTTTACACAACTTGCTGATCTCTAATAAGGAGCTTAATGGATAAATACACAACATGTGTTTGATCTCTGAATCACTCAATAAATTTAGGAGATCAGTTTGAATTGGGATTTATACAGTCCTCCTCATCATGCTGTTCACATTTTGACATCATGACACCAAGACCACACCTTACAATTGATCAGCAGTACCTCGCTATTGCAAGGCTTCAAGCAGGATGCTCTCAGACAGAAGTGGCCACTAAGCTTAGAGTTTCAGATTGTCATCAGCAGGTTGAAACAGAGATACAGAGAGACTGGAAAAGTCACAGAAAGACAAAGAAGTGGGCATCCTTTGGCTACATCACACACTGATGACTGCTTCATTGTAAATAATGCCCTGTGGAACAGGACGAGTAATGCCAAACAACTCCAAGCACGTTTAAGCGAGGTGAGAGGCACCCAAGTGTCACGTCAGACCACTTGCAACCATTCACAACAGCATGGTCTAAAGGCTCGCCAACCTGACCCCACCATCACGCAGAGGCATCATCGTCTTGCATGGACCAGGGATCATCTACACTGGGCGAGGGACCAGTGATCCTCAGTGTTGTTCAATGATGAAAGTTGATTCACTCTGAGCAGAAATGATGGCCACCAACAATGCTGAGACGTCAAATTGATTCCCTAAATTTATTGGGCGATTTAAGGATTCACATTTAGTGAATTTTGCCACTAAGCTCCTTGTTAGAGATCAGAAAGTTGTGCAAAAAGTACTGAAACTTTGAGTAGTCGGACATGTACATTCTAAAGTTAAGAGATGGTGTCATTTAGTGCATTTTCAAGAAATGTTATGTTCATCCTGAAATTTCAACCAAAAGCTAAATGTCCCTAACTTTTTGTGATTATGATATATGACTTTTTGTATTTTTTTTGTAATTGTCTATTCAGGCCCTGCATCCAACTGCCACTAACTGACTTTCTATTGCTCCCTGGGCTCTTGTTGTTACTGCCTGCTCTTTCACTGTACCTACGCCATGATAAGTCACTCCCTGATGAATTTTATAAGTAGTTTGTTTACACTACTTGTAAGACATAATTATCTTTATGAGCTGGAAGCTTTCACAAATTGTCATGCTGAGGGTGCCATACCCTAGGAAAACCAGCCCCAATCTCTTGTTTGCTAACTTCTTCATTTACTGCTGAACCCAACATTGGCCCTATGGAGTGTATCCCAGTAGGAGGTGGAGGGCACCAACAATCATCTACATCAGTTGACTGACAGGCAGTGTTGGGGACCTATTGTCCACTGCGTTATGGCTTACACAGAAAGTACAAGGTCTCAGTAGATTTCAATGTACTCTCCTGATGGGACCCAATTCTCCTTCAGGCTTCACTTCAAAGACCTGGTTATTCGGGTTGGGTTGACAGACCATTTCGTATGGTTTAGTTGCCCATTTCTCCTGTAGCTTCCCAGCTCCATGTGCTGTCATATCCCGCAACATCACACAACCCCCCCACCTGCAGTGGCAGCTGCCTCAACTTGCGATTGAATGCTAGTTCCTTGAGACCCAAGCATTGGATAACAAGATCATAGATCCCTTGTAGACATCTTCTATGATCACACATCCACATCTGCGGATACCAATTTTCCTCATCCTCCTCGCTCGGTGTCATCATTAGACTAAGAGGGCACTTCCCATTTCTTCTAAACATCAACATGTAATGGGGATAGCCTGTGGTAGAGTGTACAGTGTTATTATGCACCCATACAGCTAGGTAACATGATCAGGCCATCTCTCTTTTCTGTTCCTCCGCTCTTTCAATATCCGGAGCAATGTGCGATTTAGATGCACACAGGCCCCATTCACTTAGGGTATGGTAGGGAGTAGTACGAGTCTTTTGAGGTGGCACATTTACTCTATGACTTGACCTTCAAAGCAGGCCCCTTGATCTGAGTGCAGCTGGGTAGGGCATCCATACACCAACAAAGCAGCCCATAGAGCTTGGACTGCCGTTTCTGCTGTTTTATCTCTCGTGGGAACAGCCACTGCAAACTTTGTGAAATTTACAATGACAGGGATATACTTATAACCCCGCAAGGACTCCTCAACATATAGATAGTCTATCATGACTAGTTGTTATGGATAGAAGGAACGAATGGTACCCACCGGTGCCCACTGGTCAGTTGTCTGGGAGAGGCTGCAATTCCTGCAAGGACTGCAAACATCTTTCACCAACTTCTGTAAATGGGGGTAATAATATTTACGTTGTAACAAGGCAAATGTCTTCATTGGCCAGAAATGCCTTTTCTTTCATTCACCTCTTGAACTATACTTCTCACGTTGTCTTCTGGGATCACCACCAGACACGTTGACCCCAACTCTGTAGGGAGTCATAACCTATAGTACAGTATGCTCTCCTGTGTGCTCGTTGGGTAGTTATACTTACTGGGCTAGATATAGGTCCGCCAAACACTCTCTTGGGTCTAAAGTGACTTTGTAATATTCATTACGCTCCCTATTCCTTTTGGAGTACTGCCTCCACCATCTAGTAATCATGGAATGGATTTTTCCTTCCCATGCACATAACCTTGCATTTATCTGTGTTAAACCTCTTCTGACACTTCGCTGCCCAGGCCTTCAACCAATCCAGATCCCTTTGTAATAAAAAACGATCCTCTATTGTGTTGATTACTTTACAGAGCTTTACATAGCTTAGTATCATCTGCAAAGATATATATTGTACTGTGCAATCCATATGTAAGATCGTTAATGAATATATTAAAGAGAATGGGGCCCAATACTAGTAACAGGGATCCAGTCTGAATATGTACCATTAATCACCGCCCTTTGTTTTCTATCAGTGAGCCAGTTGCTTACCCACTTTCTCCCAATCCCAGCATTCTCATTTTACTTACCAACCTTTTATGTTACCCTCCCCCATAATCCCTAATTTAAATATCCCTCCAACTTCCTGACCATTTTGTCCCCCAACACAGCTGCATTCTCCCCATTTAATTGCAGCCCTTTACTATATATACATTTTTAATGCTTAAGCAAATGTTTGGATCAAATTCTTTGAACCCATATGCCACATCAGGGTAACTTTATTAAACTGGGGTAGGTGATTTAACAATGTGCCCACTGGTACTAAGGGCAGACTCTGGCTCCCGGACCTGTTGGCTGCTGCATATGCCATGTCTGACTCCATCTTGCCGACTACACCACAGGTAATGTGCAGAAGTAAAAGTCATCACACTTGTTTCTTTAAATAAACTGAACTGTTTAGTGAATTTTATTTTATTTATTTTAACAAACTTTGTGCAACTGGCGCTTTCTCAGTAATATGATGCAATACTCTATCCAGGGCCTACAGCTCAAAGCAACAGTCTGTTTGTTATACTGATATTGCTCACTCTCCTGTTATACCTTACCCTTGCTTTCTTGTGGTACTTTCTACCAGGTCTTCTCACTGTCAGTATTTCTCAGGCTTTGGGTCTTACTGTACCCTTCCTCTTTGCCACATCTGCTCTCTGCTGCAGCCAACTGCCACTAACTGACTTTCTGTTGCTCTTTGGCCTTTTTTTGTTACTGCCTGCTCCTTCAATGTACCTACAACATCTACTGACTGCAGGTCCCCACTTTACACAGCCATGATAAATCACTCCCCGCTGAATGTTATCAGTAGCACAAAAGACTGTTTATCTAAATTATGTAGCCTTCTGCACTACAGTTTCTAAATCTTCTGCACTCATGTCACTGTAACAAAATAGATAAGAATAGCAGAGCTGGTATGCCAATCACTGCTATAGAACTATGTGCCGCCTCATGAGGAAGTGAAGCTGGCTGCAGCTCTGTGAAACAGCATAATGGAACACCCTTTAATTACCAAACCCCTTCTTAGGCCGTGTTCACACGGCTTATTTGTCCGCGGATTGGCGCCGTACTCCGCGCCGGATTTGCGCTGCAGTACGCCGCCAATCCGTCGGAGTAATTACGGTAATCCACTGCTCCCATAGAGAACAGTGGATTCCGTCGCTCCTCCCCGCTCGGCGAATCTGCCGCGAGGGGAGAAAGTGACATGCACATTATTTACGGCGCGGACGCGCCGTAGATAATGCATTGTCTATGGGGCTGGCGGGCTGCTCCTCCGCCGCACTCCCGCCCCGCCAGCGTCCCGCCCCTTATTCACGCCGGAATTGCGAGCGCAATCCGGCTCGCAAATCCGGCGTGAATAAGCCGTGTGAACGGGGCCTTAATGCTCTTGAGTGTTGGCCATAACATCCATCCAGTAGACTGCGAGAGGTGTCACTTAAAGGGGTTTTGCCATCTTAAATTGATGTGGGAGCATCAAAAATGCAAATTTAAGCAAGATTGTAAGTATAAGTAATTTAAAAATATTTACAATATTAGAACTCCTGTCTCCTGTCATTTGTGTACTGCTCGTTGTCAGGTGTTCCGATCGGCCCTTTCTCTTCTCCTTGCCTGGCTGCGCTTGCTCAGTTGAATCTTCCCCCTAGGATGGCCACATTCTTCATCACATTCCCCTGTAATGTTGCTACCCATGCTGTCTCTCCCCATACTGTGGCTTCCCGGGCTGTTATCGCACCATACTGTGGCTACCTGTGTTGTCTCTCCCCACAGTAAGAAATTATCATCTGCAGACTAGCCAATCACTTACCATTTGCACATGGGACGCAGTGTGATGACATCACAAAGAGGCTAAACCGAAGTAGAGCAGGGGGGTCGGTAAGTAGGAGAAACCAAGGTCATGGTGGAACTGCTTTAAGAGCATCTATCATGTTTACACTCCCCATACATAATTTTGAAAACTGCATCTCTCAAAGTATTCAATAATTAGTAGCTTTCAGAGGCATTAATTAAACCTCCTGGGACCCGAAGTAAAATCTGTGAGAGTGTCCCCACCTGCCAGTTATAATTTTGGTTGACCATTTATATAGATTTGATAGAAAATCCGCTTAGTAGTCTACACTGAACGTATTTTCAACCGAACGGTTTTTACATTGCAGGCACTCCGAAAATCTTAGAACATGCACAATCTTTCGACCGATTTTTGGGCAGAAGATTTGCAATTCAATGGTTGAGGAGGATGGGCGAATCCACAAACCACGGACAGAACCATTCCCTAAAACCATGCAAAAGACGACAAAATACCGACCGGATTCTTAAGACAGAATCCAATTGGTAGTTTGTCTATGCCGTGTGGACATACCCTAAAGGGGTTTTCCCTTGAATGAAATTGCGTTGCACAGGTGGTTAACAGAGATATGGTTTTAGCACAAATTTTTTTTTTTTTTTACAAAGCGTAAATGGAGAAAACATGTTCCACATAACTTCTCCTATATGTGGCCATAGACAATATTTGCCTGCTTTTGAAAGTGGGCATCAGGGAGATTTGAAGCAGCGGTGCGTCCCTCCTTGTGTCAAGTCATGCCGTCTTCACAAAACGTCACGGCCACTCCACCTAACTGTGTAACGGTTCTGGAAGAATGCTATGTTAGGGGATGTTCACATTGGGGTGTGTACTGTATGCGCCACAATATGCCAGGTGTTTTGGAAGTACGTGATCAGCACGTACTTCTAAAGCACTGGGAGGCCAGCCGGGGGCATTGTCTCTATGAGAACTATGAATTACCATAATTGCGGAGTGCAGTTCGTGCGTATTAAAGTGCAAATACGCGGCGACATGTGCACCACAATTACACTGTGTGAACATACCCTTAGAGTTTTGATGTCACCCAGGTTTCCTGGACATTGGGCAGTCTATTCAGCATCCAGAAAAGTTGGGAGATACTGCTATACTGTGCCTGAACCTAAATTACAGTGCAATCACTTTTTCCACCACACAGTGATTATATAATGGTAGATATAAGTGTACAAAGGCTTTGCAGACTGCATATTACCTTCATACAGCGACCATATAGTGGTAGATACCAGCATACATAGGTTCTGCAGACCATATACTGTAAGTGATTACAATGCAGTTACATCTAGGGAATCACCAGAGATGTCTTCTATGACTGAAATTTTTCTTTTTCCCTTTTCTTCTCCATCCTGTCCAGACATCCATAATGATTTCTCCTGGCCACGACTCTTCCCTTAAAAAGTTACCAAACAAACATCTTAGAATTCTGTTTTTTTCAGCACTTCCCTTACTGTGGCCATCTCTGTACAAACTCCATGTGGGGTGATAGGTGGGAAGGTTAAGGGGTAATAGGTGGAAAGGTATGATGTGATAGGAGCAGGTGGAAAGGTTACAGGGTGATAGGTGGAATAGAGTGATAGGTGGAGGTGAGAGGACTATGGGGTAAAAGGTGAGAATTTATGGGGTGATGGGGGTTGTATTTTGTGTTGGCACTAGGATACATAATACAATGGTGGGGAGATTATTGGGTGTAGGTGGGAAGGTTATGGAGTGATAAGTGGAGTGATAGGTGGAGAAAGGGGGACTATTAGGTAATAGGCAGAGAGGCGGAGAGGTTATGAGTTGATAGGTGGAGGTGGGGTTTGTAGAGGGGTTTGAGACAGGAGTACAGAGCACAGCTTACAATCTTGTTGGGGGCATAGGACCATCCTCTGGAGATTGTGTTGTGGCTGTGTCTGTACCCCCCCCTCCCCGAGTTATTGGTACAGGTTGAACTCCGTACCCTGCACCTCAGAAGTTCAGCCCTAGGCATGACCTTCAGGGGGTGCAGGAGATGGAGTTTAGCACTGTCATGTTTTTTCATGTTCTCATATTTATACAGGTTTTCCCTTTGGACTATGTCAGACTCATTGGGGCTAATGTTGGGGAGTGTTTACTTAAATAAAAGATTTTTGTGCACTTTGGGTCTGTTTTTTTTCATTTAATTTCAGTTTTAGTAATGGAGGATCTGGCAGGCACTTCTCCATTACTATTGCTCAGGCTTGGTGTCAGCCAGCGGTGGTTTTTGTTGCCCAAGGCTGACATTAACCCCGTGTCACTATTACCTCTGTACCTAACGCAACAGGGGTAATGGGAGGAGCCAGGTTACCATCAGAAGCGGTCCCTCTAATGTGATGGTCCACTTCTGGGGTGGCTGCAGGCTGGTATTTTTAATATGGGAAGAGACCAGTGTTAATGAACCTTCCCATTGTAATAGCATCAGGCTGCAGCTGGTTGTTTTACCTTGGCTGGTTATGGATAATGGGGGGACTCCATGTCTTTTATTTTTTTCAAAAATCATTTATTTATTGAGAATCCTAAAGTGGGCAACTCCTGTAATCAATACAGTCGATGCCAATGTTTAGATTCTCATTAAATAAATATTTTTTGGGAAAAAAACTACATGGGGTCTCCTCCATGTACCATAACCAGCCAAGGTAAAACCAACAGCTGCAGCCTGATACTATCAGAATGGGAAGAACCATTGATACCGGTCCCTTCCCATTCTAAAAATACCCACCTAGCTACTCCAGAAGAGGACCATCACATTAGAGGGCCCACTTCTGATGGTTACCGGCTCTTCCCAGTACCCCTAGTGCGTTGAGTACTGGGGTAATACTGACACGGGGTTAGTCTCAGCCTTGGGCAACAAGAAACACCATTGGCTGACACCAAGCCCGAGCGATAATAATGAAAAGGCGCTTATTAGATGCCTCCACTACTATCACTGGAATTATATGAAAAAAAAAAACACACACAAATTGCACAAAAAACTTTTATTTAAATAAAAACTCCCTGTTTTATTTAACCATTTTATTTAAAAAAAAATAGATCCATTTTATTTAAACCATTTTATTTAAAAAAAATAGATCCAAGGTTGATCCGATGTAGTCCATAGAATCTTACATAGTCCAAATGCGAACCTTTAAAATAACAAACATTACACACCTAAATTTAGACTGGATACTCTACCCAGCATCCAGGAAAGCTGGTGACACCCATCGCCCACAGGTAACATCCAGCTTTCCATGATAGACTGGGTGTCACTTTTGGGGGATGGAGTGTCACCCAACTTTCCTGGATGCTGAATAGGCTATTGTCATAGGCAATCACCAGAGTCTCTCCCCTGCGGCCTGTCTCCTGCCCTCCTGTAGCCACCAAAGACAGACCACAGAGGGCAGAAGACAAGAGCAAGGGACAGGAGACAAGGGGGCAACTACAGCCCCCTGTGGCGGCCAAAGACAGACCACAGGTGGTAGGAGACAATGAGAAACTCATGTGCGGCTGTTGGGGACAGATCACAGGGAGCAGGATAAAGGGAGCAGAGGGCAACTTGTTTGGAGGGGGAAGAAGAGAAGAAAGGCGACAGGAGACAAGAGACAGGCCAAAGGAGACAACTCATGAAGTCTGTCTCTTGCCTTTCTCCTGCTGTAGGAGGAGAAGGAAGAGACAGTGACAAGACTATTAGAAGATGAGGACGCAGCAGGACCAGGAGCAGGAGCAGGGAGCGGTAAGTATTTACCACTGAACGGACCTCCTTCTGGGCAGTGCACACGTCCTGAAAAGGCCAAGCACGCTGACCAACTTAGCTTTTACAACCAGCAGAGGCCTTTGCCTCCCTCAGTGGCACCAGAGCAGTGTCTTGACGCTGCTCAAGTGCCGCTTTAATTTAAAGAACCCATGCTGCCTTCTGGTGGTGGGAGGTTTTGCTGAACCTTATGGGGCGGCCTCCCTCCCCCCTCAGCCTTCTCCTCCTTACTCTAGCCCCCCGACCCTCCTCTTCCTCACTCCAGACCCACTCATCCTCACGGTACCCCTCCCTCCCCTTCTCCTCACCCTCACCCCTTTCCTCCTCATTCTAGCCCCTTTCCCCCTCACCCCTTCCTTTTCACTGTAGCACTCCTCCCCCTCACACACCTACTCACCGAGCCCCCTCCTCCTCACTCAATCCCCCTCCTCCTCACTCTAGCCCCCCTCCCCAAGCACACACAGTATACTCATCAGTCTTCTGGAGCTGCCAGCCCTCAGCAGAGCAGTCTGGGCATGCAGGAAGAGGGGTGGAGCTTCTTTAGAGGGGTGGCACTTCACGGCTACGCCTTCTTTCCAGTAATGGTTGCTGTCAGGAGCTCAGAGCGATGGCGGGGTAAGTAAGCTAGAGTGTGACGCTGCCTGATGCCACTTGAATTTAAAGAACCTCCTGCAGCCAGCTGACTAAGGGAGGTCTGTCAACTATCCCAGAGTGCGGGAGGTATCCCGTAATTGCAGGAGCATCCCTGACATTCCAGGAGGGTTGGTAAGTATACCATAGACTACTGTTCAAACAAGACATGGAAACCTCTAAAGAAGCATTTATGCTATCTGCAATACATGAAAAAAACTTTGAGATTCTTAGTTCACATGTTTTGATCAAGGCAGGTGGTCCTACTCTATTTTTACCTCTCACTTGAGTCCAATTCAGACTTCTCATTTGGGTCCACAGACCTCCATAATACAGAGAGAGAAAGAAAAAAAGCACCAACCTTAAAAGCATACTGCACTGGTCTAACAAACTGTGGAGGTGGGCGGGGTGCAAGAAACCAAAATGGAGGCATCCATTCCTCCCTATATAAATTAAAGGCAATATATGCCAAATGCAACGTATAGTTTTGCACAAAAAAAATTTCTGAAAAACACAATGTGATCCTGGGTGCCACTTGCATGGTTGTGGCATATATATATATATACACACATTCCAATACAAGTGGCACACCATCAGCTAAAAGGGCTATCAAACAAGACATGGAAACCTCTAAAGAAGCATTTATGCTATCGGCAATACATGAAAAAAACTTTGAGATTCTTAGTTCACATGTTTTGATCAAAAAATGTTTAAGCCACCCCCGGCTTACAATGGGATCTCAAGGCGGGTGGTCCTACTCTATTTTTACCTCTCATTTGAGTCCAATTCAGACTTCTCATTTGGGTCAAATGTCTAACTTTGTTTTTCTGTATAGTGCGTTTGGAAGTGTAGCTGCCTCCATATTAGTTCTGTGTGCCTCCTATTTGTCTTCGGTACTTTTAAGTGCAAGTATAGCTGGATCATTTTATCCAGAATGCATTTTAGGCCTTAGCCCCAAAAAAAAAATAGTCTATTAGAATAGAGTCTCATCTGATCAATTTACCCTGATGTGGCAGATGGGTTCACACAATTTGAATCAAACATTTGTTTAAAAATGTATACATATAGTAAATGTAGCAATAGCCAATAGTTTTAATCCCAGTCATTGCAGCTGATGTACTGTAGATTACATAGATGTGCTTGCATTAGCTTCATGACATACTATTATGTAAATTCATATTAAGTGCCAGGCATAAAGAGATTTTTCCATTTTATAAATTGTTAGGATATGCCATTCCTTTACGGTTGGTGGGGACAAGCTAGATCATCACATTATCAGAGTTTATAAGAGAAGAAAATGGTTAAAAGGACAGATCAGAAGCAAAGAAACTTTTCCTTTACCGATTTAAATAATTTTCTCTTCTACATGTTAAAATGATTGAAACTAAAATTGAATACATAATACATTTCATTTAAGCCGCTTTAAGCTTCTAAGAAAAATAAAGTTATTAACTCAAATGTTTTTAGAGGAAGTATTCAGGAGGCTTAGTGTCCTTGAAATATTTGCTGTTCCCTACTTGGCTTCTGTGACCCTTAGGCTAAATTCCTTAAAACATTTGTGACTGCAGAAGTGGAAAGAAGGACAAAATTCTTGTGATGTCTTTAGCCCATCAGTTCTGTGGGCAGTTGTTGCGCTATTAAACCTTGTTCTTGTTATATTTTGACAGTTTTATTTGTAAATTACTGTGGGAATTATATACATGGACAGACAATAACCACATTAGATGGAATTTTAGAACATCATAAAGACTATGGGCAACTTTCCAGTGAAATGTTATTTTACTGACTGATCTCCTTGCTCCGTCTCTCCTTTCTCTTAGTGTTAGAGAGCAACAGAGAGGGGAAGGAGGTTGTACACAACAATTCAGGGTGTACAGAGAGGGAAGAGCATTCAAGATGGGCAGCTCACACTGTATATGGGAATACAGTGCTGGATAAGGAACGCTTAGGCTGTGTACAAGTGTACAGAGCAAACAGAGTATTACTGCAAGGTAAGAATGCTTTCAAAAATAGAATGTTAACAGTATAAATTCTTCTAACTAGACTTGCAAACAGTTTTTAAACAAACTTGGCAAGGAGGTTGTTCCAAATGTCATGGACAAGTAACTACAGACCTTTGTGGATGTAGGCATGCTCAATCCCTTCTGCCTCTTCATGTAATCCCAGACAGACTCAATGATGTTGAGTTTTGGGCTCTCTAGAGGTCATACAGCTTTGGACTTGCCCACATGGGGCAGGGAAAAGCTGAGATGTATGGTGGGCCTTGAGAATAAACATCATTGGTGGTCCACAACAATCAACTCCACTGATGAGCCCTAGACACCCCAGTCTAACACTCGGGCCATATCATCACTCATTGTTCTTCTGTACAAAGAAGATAGTACTTATTAACATTCGCTGTGTATTTAGGGTCATTATCCTGATGCAGAATACATTTGGAGTTAACTATTAACAATTTTTTTAAAGCATTCTTACTTCGCAACATTTTTTCATACCTGCCTGAAAACTTTTTCACAGTACTATACATTCAGATACCTTTTTAGTTTTAGACACATAGGGCCACATGTATGAAAACTGTCTAGGTCTAAAACTCACTTTGTTGCCCATAGCAATCAATCAGAGCGCCCATTTAATTTCATATAGTGCTCTGGAAAAAAGAGAGTGGTGCTCTGATTGGTTGCTATGGGAAACAAGGAGAGTTTTAGACCTAGAAAGTTTTCATACATATGGCCCATACTGTCAAGAGTAGGGTAACAAAGTGCCGTGAACAGAGCCTTATTCCCACATTCTGGTTTTGTACTCACTTGGTTTTGAGACATTTTCTTTTTATGATTAATCTTCTTTGTCTAGTCCTGGAGCTCGTCTCTACATTAATTTTGATAAACAGAGAAATGAAAGCCAGATTACAGTATTTTCTCTTAAGAGGGTCAGTGCAAGTGACACATTACATAACACTGCCTGTCTTTATTTGGTCTGGAGTTTATTTTGCTACTGACTAATATTTTTGGAAGTGAGACAATGCAAACCTTAAGTTGTCTTTGGAATGTTCAAAAAGTCAATGTCCAAGAAAAGTGGAGCTGTAAAGTAAATAAAACTTTTCAGAATTTGGCTAATCAATCAGCTCACAGCTGTCATTAGTAAAATATGTTTTGTTTATACTGTGTTGAGTTGAAAGGTGTCTCAGAGTCAACATGAAATGTTTTAATAAATGCAGCTTAAGCAGATTCCCTCACACTTCTAGACTCAGATCACAGAAATCTGCCTCCTATAGTACAAGTTAGTTAATAAGGAGAGTTTTTTTTCTAAGACAAACAATACAGAGAAATTGTGTAGTCTAAATTAATATTTGCGTTTGAGCTTCTTTCTTACTTATCATTAAACTTATTTTTATTTCTTATATTTAAATTAATATTTAGTAAACATAAAAAATTCAAAAACGAAAATTGATCAGCACCTCCAAAACAAGACACAATAAACTGTGCAAGTGCATGCTGCCACAAATACAAAAACTAAACTGATACATAAACATAATGTAAATGCTACAATACATGTGGATATTAAATGGATTATTTTTAAAGGTACCCGTGACATCTCTTGACATATCTGTTTCTGTAAATAAAAGTGGTTCCCATTAAATAACAATTCTGCAGTGTCCTCTATTATTACCTATAGAAAGCTATTACTGAATCAGTCAGTTAGGTGTTACCAGTCCAGTTTTCAGAAAGGTGTGTCCTGCACACACTAAAGGTCACAGTGAAATTTAGACCTAGACAGTTTTCATACATGTGGCCCTAACTGTGCAGAGAAACATACCTAATTGGTATCACCTAGCTGACAGATTAAGTAGTACATTTTTACAGTTATAAAAGAAGAAAAGCACAACACAGCGTTATAAAAGATGATTCTACAGAATAGTTATTGTACTGGAAACCCAAGTATTTACTAAAACAGACATATCAGGAATGACCACAGGTCCTCCTTAACCCTTTACCACCGCAGCCAGTTTTGGCCTCCCCGACAGAGCCCATTTCTTAAATCTGACATGTATCACTTTATGTGAGAATTTTACCTATCCATGTGATTCTCATGATACATTTGGCTCTAAGTTAGTAAGAAGTTTTGGTCCATATAATCCTTGTTTATTTGGGAAAAATATCAAAATGTGAAAATTTTGCCATTTTCACAGTTAAAAAATGTCTGTGTATAAGACAGATAGTTATTCCACAAAAAATAGTTTATAACTAGCAACTACCATATGCTTACAGTAATTTGGCATCATTTTTGAATGTCTTTTTATTTTTGAAGACATTAGGGGGTTTAGAAATTTAGGACCACATGTATGAAACTGTTTGGGTCTAAAACTTACTCTTTTGCCCATAGTAACCTATGAGCAAAAAAGTGAGTTTTAGACCTAAACAGGTTCATACATGTGGCCCTTAGTAGTAATTTTTCACTTTTTCAAGAAAATTTGCAACACAGATTTTTTTAAGGACTAGTCCAGTTCTGACTTGGCTTTGAGGGGCCTGTATGTTAGATTTCCACATAAATGACTCCATCTAAGTAACTACACCCATTAAGGTATTCAAAACAGCATTTAGGAAATGTATTAACCCATTTGGTGTTTCACAGAAATTAAAGTAAAGTGGAGGCAAAATTTCTAAATTTTTGCAGATTTTCAATTTTTATCCATTATTCATTGGAACACGGTAGATGTGAACAGGGCAATGCAACTCAACATCGATTCCCACAATTCTACCAGTTTTAGAGATTTCCTATGTGTGGCCCTAGTGCGCTATTTGACTCAACCACAAGCCTCAGAGTAGGAGAAGAACCTACTGGACTTTGGGGTCTCATTTTTATTATGATTTTCTTTAGGTGCCATTAAATTTTGCGGACATTCAAAGGTGCTAAAACTTAATTAACACTCCTAAAGGGATCCTATATCGGAAACTACACCCCTAAAGGAATATATCCAGGGATGTAGTGGGTATATCAACCCCACAGGTCTATCCCAAATCTTTTTAGCATTAGGCTGTGAAAATGAAAAATAAATTTTTTTCCAACAATCTGCAATTTTAGCTGCAAATGTGTCATTTTTACAAGAAATCCTGGAAAAAAGCACCCCAAAATTTGTTACGCAATTTCTTCCATGTTCTGCAATACCCTATATATGGGTGCAAACTGCTGTTTGGGCGCATGGCAGGGTGTACAAGGGAGGTAGTGCTATTTGGCTTTTAGAATACAGAGCTTGGTGGTTGCCGTTTTGCATTTTCAAAGCCCCCAAAGTATCAGAACAGGTGAAACCTTTCAGAAGTCACCCCATCTTGGATTCAACTCCCCTCATGAATCATCACCCCTTATGTAATGTCCATTTGGGTGCACAGGTATTCCATAGTTTTTTTAGCACTGGGTCATGAAAATGGGGGGGGGGGGGGGAGGGGAGAAACACAGTTCTGCCATTGTTTTTCGGGTTTAATTTTTAAAGCTTTCAATGGGCAGTATAAATGACTTTACTATGCAGGTTGGTACAATCACAATTATATACATTTTCTATAGTTTTTTATGTTTTATTACTTTTACACAATCGAAATGCGTTTAAAAACATTGCGTTTTTTATGTTGTTATCACCATAGTCAGAGAGCCATAACTTTTTATTTTTTTGTGTATGGAGCTGTGTATGGGCTTATTTTTTGTGGGATGAGTTTACATTTTTATTGGTATCCTTTTTTGGGAGGACAAAATCCATTTTTGAAAGGCAGAATGAAGAAAATACTTCAATCTTAGTAGTGTTTTCTGTTTTATTTTTAACAGTGCTCACCGTGCAGTATACATGACAAGTTAGTTTTAATCTGTGGGTTAATACGATTACGGCGATACCCAGTTCATATAGTTAAAAGTTAAAAGTTTTCTTTTGTAAAACAATATCTGTGCATCACTATCTTCTGATAGCCATAACTTTTTATTTTTCCATATACAGATTTGTGTAAGGACTCTTTTTTCTGGTGTTTCTATTGGTACCGCTTTGGTTTTTGATCACTTTTTATTCCATTTTATGTGCTGCAAGATGAACAACACTGTTACTGTTTTTTCAGTTTTTTTTATGGTGTTCATCATGTTCATGACTGATTTATAGGGTAGGTCATTATGCATGCGGCGATAAAAAAAAGTATGTTTACTTATTTTTGATCTTTTTGGGGCTATTCGCATTTATGAATGGGAAATGAATGGTGTACGTGTTTTTATTTTATTTTTTGTTTTTATGTTATACTTATACGACTTTGCAAAAACAACCGCTAAATTGTAACTTTTTATTAAATAGTCATTAAGATATCCACGAAGTTAACCACAATAGATATAAAGAACACACAAGTCACAAAAATATCCTGCGAAGTCGGATGGATATATAGCAGAATGAGACAATCACAATGGAGAAAGAAAGTGTATATATAAAAAACACTTACAATTTGTAGATGCTTCTTCCTCAAAGATGACCCACAGCATCAGGGTCCTTAATTTCAATAATATCTTTCATTTCCACTAGAGTCTACGTTCCACAGAAAAAATTGCAGAGAAAACAAAAAGAACATATAACTCTCACCCTAACTCCCAGACTACTCCCCTATGACCTAAGTGGAGGAAGGGTCATCGCCCCAAAAAGGGCAGTCCCACCACCAACTAAATCCAGCCCTAAAGAGACCATGCAATCTTCCTAGCACATGAGGGCCTAGACATCCACTCCTGCATGGTTTTATACACAAAGTGAATCACATGCAGGTGTGCTCAAACAAATGGAACTGGAGAAAGAATACCTCACGAGACAATCACAGAAATACAGGGAGTTCTACATGGGATTGACAAAGAGGAATAAATTCCTATACTATGGGTCCCCAGGGCAGTTACAGATCAGCTGTTTTTTTTGGAACAAACTGGTGGGCAACCTTATGCCCTGAGGGACAGATCTCCAAAACAGAAGTGACCTTGGGGGACAATCAGATTATTAATTTATCATCTAGAATCTTAACAATTGATGAATGTAGAGTACTTTCTAAAGGTCTATCGTTTGTGCCAACTACCTGCTACAATGCTTTCCCATGTATAAAAGATGTCTTATCTGTTTATGAGGAAGCTAAAGTGGAAAAAATTCTCCATGGTGAATGACACACGGAGATGTGAACAATTTGAGATTTCGGGAGAGAATCTCCCAGGCATCTGAATTTTGGCCAATCTGATGACTGAAAGTGAAGGGAATACCAATCCTAGTTCCTACACGGATTTTAAAGTCAAAAGTAGATGGATGCCTTCATCAATACCCAACCCAGAGAGAAAGATGAACCTGGCTGCTGCATTCAGAACAGATTGTAGACGGGAGAGGTTGCAGAAAGGGAGACCGATAAGCATGGGGTTATAGAAGTCAAGATGAGAAAGAATAAGAGCAGTAATGAGAGTTTGAGTTGTTTCCACAGTGAGAAAAGGACGGATTCTAGAGATGTTCTTGAGGTGCAGGTGATGGGAGCGGGCAAGGGTTTGGATATATGCGGTGAAGGACAGATCAGTCTAGTATAACCCCCAGATAGCAGGCCTGCTGTCTAGGAGTAATGGTGGTGCCACACACTGAAACAGAAATGACAGGGTGGGGTTGGTAAGTAGATGGTGGGATGACTAGAAGTACAGTTTTATTAAGGTTTAGTTTAAGATAGAGGGAAGACATTATGTCAGAGACAGCGGACAGACAGTCACCGGTGTTTTGTAGGAGAGCAGGACTGATGTTACGAGAGGAGGTGTATAATTGAGTGTCATCAGCGTAGAGATGGTACTGGAAGCCAATTCTGCTGATCGTTTGTCCAATTGGGGCTGTCTAGATGGAAAAGAGGTGAGGACCAAGAACTGATCCCTGAGAAACCCCAACACAAAGAGTGAGAGGAGAAGAAGTAGAACCTGCAAATAAGACACTAAAGGAGCGGTCAGAGAGGTAAGATGAGAACCAAGCAAGAGCGGTGTCCTGGAGGCCAATGGTGCTGAGCATGCTGAGGAGAAGTTGGTGGTCAATAGTGTCAAATGTGGCAGAGAGATCCAGAATACAGGAGGATCAGGATGGGTGCTGCTTGGGGTTTGAGATGAGATGTTATGCCAGATTCTGTCAATTTTCTCTTTGAAGTGAGTGGCCAGGTCTTCAGGACAGAGTTCAGTGACCGGGGCCTGAGCTTTAGGCCTGAAGAGGGAGTGGAAGGTGTCAAGCAAGCGTTTTGGATTGTTGTGTAAGGTTGAGATGAGGGAGGTGATATATTCTTGTTTGGCGCGGTGAAGGGCAGTGTGGTAAGTCCTCAGCATGAATTTATAGTGGAGAAAGTCTGCAGGTAGCTTTGAGTTTCTCCACAGACGCTCAGCAAACCTGGAACATCGCTGCAGATGGTGAGTCTGAGGCGTGTGCCAAGGTTGTCGGCGTCTGACTCTGGTGGTGTGTGAGTGGTGCCAATATGTCCAGGGTGGTTGAGAGAGTTTTGTTGTAATGTTTGACAGCCATGTCAGGACAGGAGAGGGAGGAGATTGGGGGCAGTGAGGACTGTATGGTGTCTGTGAGTTCCTGAGTGTTAATGGAGCGGATATTTCTGAATGTGTGATGGGCAGTTGTCTCCAGAGAAGGCTGAGAGTTAGTGATAGTGAAGGAGATAAGGTTGTGGTCAGAGAGAGCATAAGGAGAATTAGTGAGGTTAGAAATTGAGGAAAGACGACAGAAAACAAGATCAAGAGAGTTCCCATCCTTGTGGATGGGAGAGTCTGTAAACTGAGATAGGCCGAGGGAAGAGGTTAGTGAAAGAAACTGAGAGGCAGAGGGAGACTTGAGGTTGTCTATGGGGATGTTGAAATCACCCATGATGAGAGAGAGGAGCTGATATGGATAAGATTCTCAGGGGGCAAGACTGGGTGGTAAGATAGAAGGCAGATGGCTAAAATGTAGATAGAAATAGTAAGCATGGTAAATAAGATGTATTTAAAAAGTGCAGATACTCACAAAAAGGTGACGATTTTAGCCCCCTTCTGCCCACTTCAGTCTCATTTCTGGCTTATTTCTGCAGATTCCTATTCACTTTCAAATCTGTTTCACTTCCAAATATGGTTCACTTCTCTATATGGTAAACTGATCCTTGGTCAACTAACCCAGCCTATCTAATTTATACCATGCTATGTGCAGAACATTGATATAAATCAGTTGGGCCCCAGGTATCAGCAATGGATGGAGTTACAAATGAGCTAGCAGAAAGAAGAAACTTCAAGGGGAGTATATGGGATTGATAGCAACACAAATAAACACAGGGTGATTATTGAAGACAGAGATTGGGTGCAATCTATGCATTCACATACCATGAAAACAAACCAGGACATTCAGACATATATAGTGATGAGAATGATAGGAGCTATAGTCCACAAATCACATACCATGAAAACAAACCAGGACATTCAGACATATATTGTGATGAGAATGATGGGAGCTGTAGTCCACAATTCACAAATCACATACATGTGAAGAGATGAAGAAGATCATGATCAGGGGGTTCTGGGGTGTGCTATTTCAGTCAATTTCTGTCTTATTTCTGCAGATTCATATTCAGATTTATATTCACTTTCAAATCTGTTTCACTTCCAAATATGGTTCATTTCTCTATATGGTAAACTAACCCTGTTTGGTAAACTGTTTTCTGGCAAATTCCAATCACCCTGCATGGTGTTGGGCTGTAAGCCCAATGGACATCTGTCCCTAATACCACCCTCATGGAGTCTGGTTCTGACAGTTTGAGCAGACACATGGATATTAGTGGCCTGCTGGATGTCGTTTTGCAAGGCTCTGTCACACCTCGCATTGATGTGCCATCCTGGACGAGCTGCGCTACCTGAGCAACTTCTGTGGGTTGTAGACATCACCTCATGCTACCTCTAGGGTGAGAGCAGTGACAAAGTGCAAGTCACCAAAACAACAGCCAAAAAGGATGGGAACAGAGAAATGGTCTGTGGTCACCATGTGCAGAACCACTACTTTATATGGGTTGTCTTGCTATTTGCCTATATTTCTCCCTGTTGTCTGTTGCATTTGCACTGTAGCAGGAGAAATTGATTCACAATTAGTGTTAACAGGTTTATTTCACAGAAGTGTAATTGACTTGACGTTACATTGTGTTGTTTAAGTGTTCCCTTTAATTTTTTGAGCAGTGTATATATATCCCCAATGTCACAATAATTAGCTCAGTCGGCTGACTTGGGAACTTTTTTTTTTCTCAAACAACTGTATTAATTATTGTGCTATAAAGGGAGATACAACAATATTTACAGTTCAGTTGCTCCAGCTCTTTAAATTGTTTGGTAGGTTAATTCACAACAGCTTTCTACTAAATGATCGTAAATATATGAATTATTTACCAGACTTTCAAGACTATGCCTGAATTGTTAGATTAGAGTCATATCACCCAGAGAATGGGGCAGTCTATTTAAAGCACTCAGAGCTTGTACACATTTGTAAATAGGCCAGTGAGAGTATCCATAAAAACATTATATTTAGGACACAAAATTAATATTGTAATGTTACATTTTCAGCATTAACTCCTTAACGACCGTCCTCCAACTTTTGACGTCGGCTGCTGCGGGTCGTTTGTCTGCAGCGACGTCTTTTGGCGTTGCTGCAGACACCGGAGTTTGCGGCGCCTGGCGCCGCAGCTACACTGGTATCGGGGCTGAACTACACAGCCCTGATCCCAGAGCATCTCTTACGGAGCACCGGGAAGCGACAGAAACCTCCGCTTCCCAGTGCTTTAACCCTTTGACTGCGGCGGATCGTCACCGCAGTGCAATCAATGGGTGTCCCTGCTCTGTAGGCTGATCGGACTGCCCGGTGACCCAAAAGAGCCCGGGGAACGGCTGCACAGTCAGCCCTGGGGAACAAGAGTGGCCCCAGAGCTGTCTGTGTAACAAGCCAGTGACCAGGACAGACTGTGTGTTGCCCTGATCACTGCCTATGTTAGACTGACACAGATTATAATTAGAGATGGGCGAATTTCTCAAAAATTCGATTTGGTCACTTCGCCGAATTTTCCGACAAAAATAAATTCGGTCCGAATTACTTCGGCACGAATCGCGTTAAAAAGCATCTATTTCCAGGCTGCACCGTGCCTGCAGGGTGCTGTAGAACGTTGTGCCATGCTTAGATATGCGGGGGGGGCTTGGTTTGGTCTTCTTTCAATGTTGTGTTTTAGTATGACACGCAGATGACTGCCGCCGCTCTTAGAATCGCTTCACTATAAAATTCCCTGGGCACTTAAGAGGGCAAAACTGACCACAAGAACTCAAGCGGGAATGTAGCCTGATAAAGTCTGCCAGCGGGAAAACTGGAAAAAAATAAGCTGAGAGCTCAAAGGTGGCAACATTAGTGACAGAGTGTGGAGGGGGACGGCGGCAGCCAATAGCAGCATGAGGTCAGGCCCGTGGCACAATGACATTCTGGAGGTGGCCAAAACACGAGAAGCCACAGAGTGGCACAATGACTGAGAGCGGAGATCACGGCGGCAGCAGTTGAGGTCAGGCAGTGGCAACAATGGACATTCTGGAGGCGGACCCAAAAAAGTATTAGGCCACCCGAGTGGCACAATGATACAGTGTGGAGGTCACGACAGCAGCAGCCTGAGATCAGGCAGTGGCACAATGACATTCTGGAGGCGGCAAAACAGTATTAGGCCACAGAGTGGCACAATCACACTGTGTGGAGGTCACGACGGCAGCTATGAGATCAGGCAGTGGCACAATGACATTCTGGAGGGCGGCCAAAACAGTATTAGGCCACAGAGTGGCACAATCACACAGTGTGGAGGTCACGGCGGCAGCAAATATGGGGTCAGGCAGTGGCACAATGACATTCTGGACGGCAAAACAAAATATTAGGCCACAGATGGCACAATTTCCCCATGGGGAGGTCAGGGCAGCCGTATGAGGTAGGCAGTGGCACAATGACATTTGGAGGGGCCAAAACAGTATTAGGC